>PVLD010006540.1:34501-99777 GCA_004027595.1 Dinomys branickii | reverse complement strand
ACTATGCAGCTCAGGCTGGTCTTGAGCTCACTTTGTAACCCAGGCTGGTCTCAAACTTGTAGTGATCCTCCTGCTTCAGCCTCCCGAGTCCTAGGATTATAGGGGTGCACCACCACGCCTGTCTTGTTTTTCAAAAATAACAGTTCCCTTTTGTGTTCTGAGAACTGATTTATCACAAAACATTGGTGGCATAACTGTACTGTTGGTGTCTGATGATTTGTTGAGAGTCTTCCTAAGGGGAGCAATCAATGATTAAGTTTTTTTTTACACTATTTTTGACCAAATCTGTATGATTGTATCTGGTTATCTGAGCAATTTATGTGATGATAACAATTTGCAGTATAGCAACCATTGGTGAATTCCTATAATCCTGCCTAGTGACACTATGTATTGTTGCTAATATTCTTTTAAATTATTATTTTCTTATTCTTTTTAATGATTTGATCAATCTTCTATTCTGAGCAACTTTGTTGAAGATAACAATATGTAATATAACAACTGCTGTCAATCCCTTTCATTTGGTTTGAAACCCTGTATCATTTTTAATGTCCTTGCTTTGTGCTATTTGTATTTTGCTATTGTTCCTTTTTTTGGGTACTATTTTCTTGAAAATTAAAACCAAACAAAACAAAACGTCACTTCCTTGCCCTGTGCAGCTTACTCAAGACTTTGCTGTCTTTCTGGTGGTTCCCATGAGTCAGCGTGACTCCACTGCTTGCCTACAAAAAGCCACTGTTTGACATGGGCCTGCTGACAAGGACAGACACAGACTCTCCAGCTCCCACTCTTGGTCTCCCGGTGGATTTGCTCAGATTAAAGTTTGTAACCTGGAAAGTAGTTACCCATAGAGAAAAATATTTCTGTTAGCTGAGACCTCCCTTCATTGTAAAGCATTCTGGCTGCAAACTGTCTCCCTGTAGCTACTCACCCCTCCACATGCAAAGTCTCTGGGATAAACACCTGCTGAGACGCTCTGGTCCTTGGGTGTGAGGTGCTTTTCCTACTGCAGCAGCCTGAATAAAGTCAAAGACCTTCTGTCTATGACAATGTGATACGAGAATCAGACGGGGCTGGCTTGGAGCCTGGGACCCTTGTTTCCCTGCCAGGCGCTGAGCCCTCTGGGAACCGTGAGCTTCAGCCCTAGGTGGCAATGCAGGGATGCCACAGCGAGGCGACTCTGGTAAGTCACAGGCAGCTGGCCCCCTCGTGGGAAACTTTAACTCCCAACATTTTTCTCCTTTCCTTACCTGTTCCACTTCAGCTCCCCTCAGCCACAAAAGCCAAGCCAGCCCTCATTCGCTCTGGCAGCTCACCCGCGCTCGGGTCATTCTGACCGGGCTACCCCGCCCCTTGGGCTACTCTGGCCCAGGGACACCTCCTCCCCCCTGTCAAAAAAGAGCTTAAAAGCCCACGCTTTGTTCAGCTCGGGGGCTACCTTGGTCCACTAGGTAGCCTGCTACTCCATCCACTCCCCGCAATATAGACTTCTCTTGCTTCAGAAGGTCTGGTCTGGTTCCGTGTGGGGGTCTCGGTTCTATCAGATTCCTGGTCCCTACTCCTGTGTTCCCATCCTATATAACAGAGTAAGGATTTAATTTCTATTATTTTTGAGTACTGGCCTGATTTCTGGTGTCAGCTTCTTTTGGTGTTATGATCTACCCTATAGAAAGATCTAACATCAGCACTCCTCAAACTTCTTAATGAAATTGAAAGGGAAGCAGTACTCCTAGAGCTATTCTTGGAAGCAAGTACTAACCTGCTATATATTTTTATTTTTTCTTTCTTTCTTTCTTTCTTTCTTTCTTCTTTCTTTCTTCTTTCTTTCTTTCTTTCTTTCTTTCTTTCTTTCTTTCTTTTTTTTTTTTTGAGACAAGGCCTCACTATATAGCTTAGAATAGCCTCCAACTCACTGCAATCCTCCTGCCTCAGCCTCCTGAGTGCTAGGATTACAAGTATGCCCCATCACATCTGGCAATTAACCTGATTCTAAAACCAGAAAAGGACTCAACCAAAAAACACAGCTACAGGCCAATCTCTTTAATGAACATAGACACAAAAATCCTCAACAAGATACTGGCAAACAATGCAGCAAATCATCAAAAAGATCATACATCATGACCAAATACAATTCATCTCAGGGATGCAGGGATGGTTCAACATGCAAATAAACACATGGAATAGGTCACATAATGGAAGCAAGGACAAAAGTCTCATGATCAGCCAGGTGTGGTGGCACACACCTGTAATCCCAGCACTTGGGAGGCTGAAGTAGGAGGATTGTTGTGGGTTCGAGGCCAGTCTAGGCTACAAAGTGAGCTCAAGGCCAGCTTGAACTGCATAGTGAGACCCTGTCTCAAGAAGACAAAAAGAAAAAAGAGTTAACATACAAAAATCAGTGTAAACCAGTGTATTACTGCTTTATTACACCAGTAATAAACTCATGGAGAAAGAAATTAGGGAAACAATACCCTTCATAATAGCATCAAGAAAAATTAAATACAGTGGCACCTTGGTGTCTTGGTTACTTTTTTCTCGTTGCTGAGACAAAATACCCAAAGCCCAAAATGAAGGAAGGAAAGGTTTATTTAGCTTACAGTTTGTGGAGGTTTCAGTCTACTTGGCTGTCTCAGAGACAGAGTGGCACATGGCAGAGGGCAAACTGTTCATGGCAGCAGAGCACAGCAAAAACCGCAAGCAAAAGAGAGGAATGGCCGCAAGCAGCCTCCTTTTCTTCCCTACGTTGTAAACAACCTACCCGCACCCGGGGGGTGTGTAGCTCTCACACAATCTCCATGCCCTCCTCTTCCACAGGCTCAGGATGTTTACAAAGTAAGCACCCCAGCTTCCTCCTGAGTCACTCAGCTAAACCTCTAGATTCCCCAAGTTGACACAATGTATCAACCATAACACTTGGTTTATAAACTTAATTTGTGTTGATTTGGGGAAGATGGCTGTGGTTTTGTCTGTCAGTGTGGAGCTTGCAAACGGAGCAAAGTTTTGCTGAACAGTTTTGTCTCTGAGCCATGTTTGCAAATAGAAGTGCTCACGATCTGAGGTTTTATTATGCTCAGGAATTAGCCTGACCAAGAAAGCCAAAGTCCTCTACAGCAAAAGCTACGGTACTCTGAAAAATGCTAGCAAAGGAAATGGAAAGATGTTCCATATTCCTAGATAGGCAGAACCGAGATGGTCAAAATGGCCGTATTTCCAAAGCTGATATACAGATTTTTTTTTTTTTTTGTCTTTTGGAGACAGGGTCTCACTGTGCACTTCAGGCAGGTTTGAACTCACTTTGTAGCCCAAACTAGTTTTAAACTCATAGTGATCCTCCTGCCTCAGCCTCCCAAGTACTGGGATTATAGGCACGTGCCACCACACCCACCTAATACTACAGACTTAAGGCAATTCCAATCAAAATATGACAGCATTCCTTACAGAACTAGAAAATATACTCCTGAAATTCATATGGAACCAGAAGAGCCCTAGCATACCAAAAGAAATCCTAGGCAACAAGAGCAAGGCAGGTAGCATCATGATCCTGATTTTTGAATTATACTATAAAGCCATCGTGATTAAAACAGCTTGGTATTGGCAAAACAATAACAACAAAAAAACAGAAACGAAAAGCAGTGGAACAGAACAGTGGACACAGAAACAAGTCCAGGCAAACTCAGCCACCTGATCTTTGACAAGGGGAACACTTACCCTGGAGGAAACAGTCTCTAAGTTGTTATCTACGTGCAGGAGATTGAACCTAGGCCCTTATCTCCTACTGTGTACTACACTGAAATTAAAATGGATAAAACATCTAAATTTTAATAAAAAAACACTTAACATGCTGCAAGATGAAACAGGTAAAAATTTGCTGGGTGTTGCTCGCACAGCACACTGACGACAGCTCTTCCCCCTCCCAGTGCGGTGTGCTCCGCGCGGTTAACACCCCTTCCTCCAGTGGCATCTGTGTTCCTCGAAGTGACTGGGCTTGTCAGCTCCGTTGTGTGGTGCTCCGAGGCCAGACCAGTCACAGAAGCACCACGCTTCTGCTTTTCTACAGTTTCTTTCTTCAGTTCAGTGGTTATTTTCCTCAGAACCCTCCTGCGGAGCCGCACCCGCGGTGCTACTTCCCCTGTGGTGCGCCCCTGCAGTGCGGCTAGGAGGCGTGGAAGGTCAGGGCCATGTGCACAGGGTGGCTGTGCTCCTGTTAGCGTGTTTGCAGACAGAAGCACTGTGAACTGTGATGTGTCCGCAGCTGTGAAAGTTCCCTACTCAGACGTTTGTAAGTGGAGGACTTGATGTGAGGGAAATGCTAGATGTTTCCTGGCATGAGGAAGGTGTGCTAAGGAACAGCAGAGGTGAAGAGCAGAAAGATGTAATGGAGCAACAGAAGGGTGTAGGAACGGCCCCTGTGAGACAGGAGGGGTCCCGAATGGGCTGCCGGCGAGCCCACCTCTCAGGCCGTTTTACAGAAGGAAATCAAGAGCTGGCCACAACGTGGGTCAACACGGCGATCAACCAGCAGGATTAAGGCGCGGCCGCTTAGGTAGTGTTGGTCCAGTGGGAGCCAGGGCGAAATCAGTAACCTTGGTTCATAATCTGTAGCCTTTAGTCTCCAGGGTCTCAGTCTTAGCAGGTGGGAGAGGGTGGCCCAGCCCTAGTGAGATCAGGGGGAACCTCAAAAGGGTGACAGCCTCTGTTCATCCCACAGGGAAGAAGGCACACCTGGCCAGTGTGGCTTAACTCTTCCTCAAGGTGCCTCTGCCGGTCTCCTGGCCTTTGCACCCCCGCCCGACAACCTCGGGGTCCAGCCCTGTCTGACTCCATACAGTATTTTCACCTAACTTAGCTGCCTATGACAAGCAAAGTAAAAGATCACAGGAAATTTAAAAAAAAGTTTCCTAGAGGAGTTTTTGGTTTTTTAATCAAAACATAGAGGTTTTTGTTTTTCTTTTTTGAGACAGGGTTTCACTATATAGTTCAGACTGTTCTTGGACTCACTATGTAGCCCAGGCTGGTCTTGAACTCCCAATGATCCTCCTGCCTCAGCCTCCCAAGTGCTGGGATTAGAGGTATGCTCCACCATGCCTGGCTCAGATATATTGAATCATAAAATAACAATAGTCATATAGTATTAAATATAAATAAATACTATTACTTAAATGATATAAATTAATAATACTTAATGATGATATAATTAATACTTAAATGGTAGTGTAAATTATAATTCAGCACTTGTAAATACCCAAGCATGTGCCTTTGGACAAGATGTTAACACCGATGTAAACAAATGAACTTGAGACTTGTTGGCAGGTGATCCCTCAGAGCACAGACGCACTTTTTGAACACCACATGCACTTGGTAACAAGCGGATGCGCTTGTGTCTTGTGTAAATCTTCATAATTAATTACATTGTGTGTTCCTGACACACTTAATGCACTTGTGTGAAGTAATCATTTTCTGAATTTTGTTGCCTAGAATTTTTGTTTTTGTGTGGACTATCTTTTTTTTTGAGACAGGGTCTCGCTATGCAGTTCAGGTTGGCCTTGAGCTCACTTTGAGGCCCAGGCTGGTCTTGAACTCGCAAGGATCCTCCTGCCTCAGCCTCCCGAGTGCTGGGGTTACAGGTGTGCGCCACCACGCCCGGCTGAACCATCATTCTTAACTGTTGTCATTTTTGTTGCCATTCCTGTCTCCGAAAGCTTCAGTTCACACCTGATTTAGTGGACACTGTGAAGCTGGCATGCAAGAGGTCATGACTGTAGGCGGGAACTCAGGGGATAAAATCACTGACAGCTGTGTGGCCCATGTACTCCCAGGATAGAGGGACAAGAAGTGTTTGTTTAAGGAGAGTGCTACTATTGGGTGTGAGAGACTGGGGCCAGTGGTGCTATAAAAAGTGGATTCACAAGAAATTTGGGCCACAATTCTGGGTTTGGAGAGTTACAGTAATATTCCAGAAGATGACATGACTATATTTCAATAAATGCAGATTTCTATACATGAATACATGTAGATTGTTGTACATGAAGGAATAAGGCATCCCTTGAAAATAAGCCTTTATTGCTGGGCATGGTAGCGCACGACTGTAATCCCAGCACTTGGGAGGCTGAGGCAGGAGGATCGTTGCAAGTTCAAAACCAGCCTGGGCTACAAAGTGAGCTCGAGGCCAGCCTGAACTGCATAATGAGACCATGTTTCAAGAAAAAAGAAGCCCTATTACATCTTTTGGAATGAAAACTAATATAAGACTGACTCTTAAAAAAAATTTAAAAAGACTCACTCTTATTTTTGTGGAAATATGGTGGAACCACCTGAGGGCAGAGGTTTTGGTCATCTGGAGTTAGCTGGACACCCCTCGGATGCCTGTGCAGGCCAAAGGACCAGGTTGGTGCTTCAGCCAGTTTGGGGTTGACAAGGCTATTGCTAAATCCCGAAAAAACAAAACACACAAACACTTAATGGTTACCGAGGTGACCATGTATTGTAAGTGTTCTAATAGTAATATTAGTGGGATCTGTTACTTCACCATTTAGTTAAGCTCCTAAAACCAAGGATAAAAGCCAGCTGGTTACTAAGAACAAGCAAGGCTGGAGGGATGATTGGTCCTCTGTCTGAGTTTCCAAAGAAAAACGTCCTCTCGGATTTTTAAAATGTTGATCAGGGAGGGCCAGGGGTGGTGGTGCACACCTGTAATCCCAGCATAAAAGATTGAGGCACAAGTTCGAGGCCAGCCTGGGTGACAGTGAGCTCAGGGCCAGCCTGAGTTACTCAGATGCTGTCTGAAAACAGTGCAACTCCCACTTTAACCAGAGAGGGACAGTGGTTTAAGCCTCTTACAGGAGAAATGAACCCCATCGATTTCACTATGGGGACTCAGTCACACTGCTGCCTGCTCTCAGGGCCGGTCGCCTTGGTCTCTGGCTGTACTCAAGACTGGCTCTTGGGAGGGGTTCATCTTTATACTCTGCAGTCACAGATGTGCCCACGGTTAAGCCATAAAAGGTTTATTACTTTCAAGTCACAAAGCCTTATTGAGTTTGGTCTATAGTCACTTGTTACCAAATTAGTTACTTATTACTTACTATTAGTTACTTATTATTTTAGTTACTTACTGGGATTTAAATTAGATATCTAATATTCAGAGCTTTATAGGAGAAATTTTTTTTTCTTCTTGTTTTGTCTTTTTGAGACAGGGTCTCGCTATGAGGTTCAGGTTGGCCTTGAGCTCACTTTGTAGCCCACGTTGGCCTCAAACTTGCAATGATCCTCCTGCCTCAGCCTCCCAAGGGCTGGGATTACAGGCCTGTGCCACCATGCTTGGCTTCTTTTTCTTTGTACCAGGAATCAAACTCAGGGCCTTGCACTTGCCAGGCAGGCGCTTGCACCACTGAGCTACATCCCCAGACCCAGGTTTTCTCCTTTCTGAAGTACTTTTATTAGTAGGTGTCTGCAGTGCATAATGATTATAATTGCCGTGGGGAGCTGGTATGTATACACATCAAACATCTTAATTTTTTACTTTAATTCCACCCCCTCCCTTCCCCTCCGCTCTCCCCCCAAACCGTGGTCTCCCGCCTGTGCAGAAGCTCTCTGCTCATTGGCTCCCTCTCTCCCCGCCCTCTCTCCTGGCCCTGCCCCCATCTCTTGCTTCCTCTTCAATTTGAAAAAGATTTCCCTACCTCATATCTTCTATTTTATTCTTTTTTTTAATGTCAGGAAAGAAATTGTTTCTCGAATCGGATGTGGTGGTGCAGCTTTGAGTTCGAGGCCAGCCAGAGCTGCAGAGTGAGACACTGTCTCAAAAACATTGTTTTTTCTTAAGGCTTCTCTGTTCCAAGGGACGCTGCATCTCATGGGAGCTTCTCAGCTGACAAAGGCCTCTCCCTGAACCTGAGTACTGGCTCTGCTAGCTCTGCCTTCTTTCTTCTCGTTGGTAGCACATGCCTCTAATCCCAGCACTGAGGAGGCCGAGGCAGGAGATCTCTGAGTTCATTGTCTCCAGTTGAAGGCCACTCTGAACTCTATAGGGAGACCCTGTCTCAAACCCTACCCCCACTTTTTTCTATACTATCTTCTCTGGGATCTGACTGCTACATAGCTGAAATAGAATGTCTGGGAAGATGACTCTCATTAGAAAAGAGAGAGGGAGGGAAGGGGGTAGAGAAAAAGAGAGAGACAGAGACAGACAGGCTGATGGCTAAAACTGGCTGGGAAAGGAGGCACAAGACCCTGGAACGCATGGCCAGAACGGGTCCCAAAGCCCTGCAGGTGGACTTCTCTCATGAGAACTGGAGCAGGTTCCGCACAGCAGGGCCCAGACGTGACATCAGCCTGAGGACTGGCTGCACACGGTGGACTGACTGCGGGGTTTTCGGCCGCTGTGTTCCCTCCCGCGCCGGCAGCCCTCACGCTGTACAGTGCGCTGTTTCCTTTCCTCCGCACAAGCTCACTCTGCGGAGCCTGTTTCTTTTCTACCTTTAGTAAAACTGCCACCATTTGTGCTTGCCTTGACCAGTTTCTTGGTCAGGTCAGAAGGAACTCAGAAACCACCTCCAGAAGGAGACCCCAGCTCCCCAAAACCCAGTAAAAAGCGAGAAGGAGGGAGGGAGGACGAGGGGAGGAGGAGGGAGGAGGAGGGAAAGCATTCACACACTGGGCAAACGCAAGTCTTTATCTTTCCTACAAATATTAGCAAAAGGCTAGGCATCCGAGGGGGTAACCTGGTCTGTTTTCCAGAAACAGAATTTGTCTTTTTTTTTTTTTTTTTTGTCTTTTTGAGACAGGGTCTCGATATGTAGTTCAGGCTGGCCTTGAGCTCACTTTGTACAGCCCAGGCTGGTCTCAAACTCACAACGATCCTCCTGCCTCAGCCTCCACGCCAGGTTTCAGAAACAGAATTTGGATTCAGCTAATCTTTTATAAACTAGTCAGTTTTATACGCTTGTACCTGCCAGCAACAATTTAAGAAAGTAATAGTTGTAAAATGTTTGCACCTGTATGCAGTAAAAATATATGTACCGCTTTTCCCTGAAACCTGTCTTTTGGGGTATTCATTTTCCTTTCCTGTAATATCCTTGCACAGGTAATTAACTCTATATCTTTTTTTCCCTGAGAATCTGCCTGTTGTCAGTTTATTTAATTGAGTCACAGTGGAACTCCCAAATGATGGAAGGGAAGTTTTTCTTCTCCCTGTGATTATGTGGATCTGTTTAACTTCCAAGGCTAAGATCTTATTTCATAATATATATATATATATATATATATTTTTTTTTTTTTTTGGTACTAGGAATTGAACTCAGGAGCTTGTGCTTGCCAGGCAGGCGCTTGTGCCGCTGAGCTATATCCCCAGCCCTGATCTCTTATTTCAGATTTTACATTTTGAATCACAGTGAACTGAGATTGTACTAAAGAAAAATGAAGAAAGAAATGCCTACATAATCCCTATTTATAACGGTCTTATATGTAAATCTTGATATCATGAATCTGAAACTAATGCTTGACCTGAATTTTTCTTTTTTGCGGTACTGGGACTCAAACTCAGGACTCTGTTCTTTGTCCAGCAGGCTTTGGGGCTGCTGAGCTATGTCTTCGACCCCTGAATTTTTTTGTGTTTATTCAAAAACATATATATTTGCCTAGAGTAATTTGTAACAGTTTCCAGGAGAAAACAAAAAACAGAAACTGCAAACAACAACCCTTTAAACATACACAGGATCTTTTTCTTTTGTCTTTAAAAAAAATTCTATTTTAAAGAAAAAAAATTCAAAACAATATGATAGGAGGGTAACAATGGTTAATACATTGAGTGTAGTTATCTTTAAATTAGTTACTCACAGTACCAGACATCAGTATTTAATTGTCTAAGCAATATTAGCAGAAATTGCTGGGTGTGGTGGTGCACACCTGTAATCCCAACATTCAGAAGGCTGAGGCAGGAGGATCCTTGGGAGTTCAAGGCCAGCCTGAACTGCAAAATGAGACCCTGTCTCAAAAAGACAAAAAAAGAAATTAGTAGTATCACTGTCTTAGCAATCACACACACACACACACACACACACACACACACACACACACACATATATGAAATGTTTCCTTTCCCTTTCCCTTCCTTTTCTCCATTCCCTCATCCCAGTTTATCTTTCCTTTTGAACAGTTTCTTCCTATTTTACAATATCTATTGTAGATTTTGGATCTTATTTACTCCTTCAGCTTCTCACTCTAGGAGATGATATGATGTTTGCACATGTGCATCTAGTTTATTTCACTATGAGTGTGGCCTCCAGTTGCATCATTTACCCATAAAAGTCTCCAGTTCATCCTTCTTTATAGCTGAGTAACACTCCATTATATAAAAAAACCACATCTTTTTTATCCATTACTCAGTTGATGGGCATTTGGGTTGTTTCCAAGATTTAGTTAGGACAAATTGTGCTGCTATAAACATGGGTGCACCTGCTGTGGTATGATGCTTTCTTGTTCCTCTGGGAAGATACTGAGAAGGGAAATAGCTGGGTTGAATGGCACCTCTAATCCTAGCTTTTTGAGGAATCTCCAGACTGATTTCCACAGTGGTTGTACCAATCTACACTCCCATCAACAGTGGAGAAGGGTTCCTTTTCCCCTACAGCCTTGCCAGCATTTGTTATCGGTTGATTTCTTGATGATGGCCATTCTTTCTGAGATGGAATCTCAGTGTTGTTTTAATTTGCATCCCTTGAACATTTTTTCACATATTTATTTGCTGTTTTTATTTCTTCATCTGAGAAGTGTGTATTCATCTCAGATACCCATTTTTGGACTGGGTCTTTAAATTTGTGAGGTCTGATGTTTTTGAGTTCTTTATATGATCTCAATAGTAATCCTTTGTCTGAGGAATAGCTAGCAAACATTTTTTTCCCCATATTGTAGGATGTCTGTTACGGTTTGTGTGTGTATATGCCTCCAAATTCTCATGCAGTTATGGGGTGGCTTCAGAGTTTATGACTGATCCATGATCCAATGCTGGCATTATGGGTGTGAGAGCTGTACCTGCCCTAGGGCGGACAGTTTGTATATGTAAGGGAGAGAAAGAGGCTGCTGGCTGCCATTCCTCCCTTCTTGTGCTTGTGGTTTGCTGTTACCACTGCCATGAACATTTGCCCTCTGCCATGTGCCACTCTGCCTCAGAACTGGCCAAGTATGCACTGAAACCTCCACAAACTGTAAGCTAAATAAACCTTTCCTTCCTTCATGTTGGGTGTTGGGTATTTTGTCTCAGCAACGAGAGAAAAGTAACCAAGACAAGGTGTCTTTACTCTGTTGGTGGTTTCTTTTGCAGTCCAAAAGCTTTTTAATAAGAAATCATAGCTGTTGATTCTTTGTGGTAGTTCTTGTGCTATTGGTGTTTTATTCATGAAGTCTTTTTAAATTTTTGTTTATATATTTATTACTTATTTATTTTTTTGAGACTCACTATGCTGTTCATGTAGCCTAGGCTGGTCTGGAACTTGCTACGATCCTCCTGCCTCAGCCTCCCAAGTGCTGGGATTACAGGCCACCATCTCCAGCTAGTCATAAAGTCTTTGCTTACCCCAGTGTCTTCAAGAGTTTTACTTATGCTGTCTTCCAGTAGATTTAATGTTTAAGTTTTAATATTTAGATCTTTGATCCACTTCAAATGTAGTTTAGTGTATGGTGAGAGACATGGGTCCAACTATAATCTTTAGCATGGGCTGAACCAGTTTTCCAGCACCATTTATTAAAGAGGCTATCTTTCTCCCAGTGAATGTTTGACACCTTGTCAAAGATAAGGTAGCTGAGTATGTCTGCAGTTGTTTCTGCATCTTATAGTCTGTTCCATTGATCTTTGAGTCTGGGTTTTTTTTTGCCAGTACCATGCTGTTTTTATCATAGTAGCTTTATAGAATAATTTCAATTCGGGGATTGTGATGCCTGCTGCCTCTCCTTTGGTGTCCAGAATTGTCCTTGCTAGCCTAGATCTCTTCTATTTTTTATTTTATTTTGTCTTTTTGAGAAAGGGTCTTACTATGCAGTTTAGGCTGGCCTTGAGTTCACTTTGTAGCCCAGCCTGGTCTCTAACTCACAGTGACCCTCCTGCCTCAGCCTCCTGAGTGCTGGGATTACAGGTGTGTGCTACCACGTTTGGCTAACTCTTCTGATTCCAAATCAATTTTAGTATTGTTTTCTCTAGTTTTGTGGGATGGGGATATAGCTCAGTGAAATAAGTGCCTTCCTGGCAAGTGCAAAGTCCTGAGTTCGATCTCTGGTACCACAAAAAAAAAGCTTCATTTTCTCTAGTTCTGTGAGATATGCTAATGGTATTTTGATTGCAACTGCTTTAAATCTGTATAAAAATTTTGGAAGTATGGCTGTTTTCACTGTATTTGTGTTTCCTACCCAAGAGCAAGGGATATCTTTCCATTTTCTGACATCCATTTCAATCTCCTTTTTCAGAGTACTGTAGTTTTCAGTGTAGAGGTCTTTTACAACCTTCATTAGATTGAGTCCTAGGTATTTCAGTTTTTTGGATGCTATTGTGAAAGGTGTTGGTTCTCAAATTTTTCTTTTAGTGAGTTTGCTATTTGTGTACAGGAATGCTACTGATTTTTGAGTGCTGATTTTGTGTCCAGCTATGCTACTGAATTTTTTTTACCAAATCTAGCAATTTCTTTGGTGGAGATTTTGGGGACCTTCTATGTAGAGTATCATGTTATCTGCAAATAATAATTTAGCTTTAGCTTCTTCCTTTCTTTTTTTTTTGTTCTTTTGAGCCAGGGTCTCAGTGCAATTCAGGCTGGCCTTGAGCTCACTTTGTAGCTCAGGCTGGTCTCGAACTCACAGTGATCCTCCTGCCTCAGCCTCCCAAGTGCTGGGATTACAGGCGTGCGCCACCATGCTTGGCTAACTTCTTCCTTTCCTATCATTATTCCTTTTATTTATTTTTCTTGTCTGATTTCTCTGGCTAAAGTTTCCAGGACTATGTTGAGTAAGAGTGGAGACAGTGGATGTCCTTGCCTTGTTCCTGATTTTAGAGTGAAAGCTTTTAATTTTTGTCCATTTAGTGAGATGTTTGCTGTTGGTTTGTCAGAGATGGCTTTTATGAAATTGAGGTGAAGACCATCTATCCACTTTTCTGTAGGGTTTTTATCATGAATGGGTGTTGGACTTTGTCAGAAGCTTTTTCTGCATCTGTTGAGGTGATCATGTGATTTTTGTTTTTCTTCTCTCTTAACACCAAGTAGAAAGTGATGTTATCTTAATTCTCCTTTTACAATCTGTTTGCTAAAGTTTACTGAGAGTCTCAGAATTTTCCAGGAAGAAAGGATCAAATTTATGGATCTGTCTTCCTGCTAGTAAACCATCCTAGTTCCAGGAGGGTCAGGTTTCACGTTGTCTTGGTTACTTTTCTCTCCTTGCTGAGACAAAATACCCAACACCCAAGTTAGAGAGGGAAAGGTTCACGTAGCTCACGGGTGGTGCAGGTTTCAGTCCCTATCAGCGGGCTCCAAGGCAGGGTGCCCATGACAGAAGGGCAACACTTCAAGGCGGAAAAACAGCAGGAGCAAAAAAGGGAGGCAAGCCTCTCCTCCTCCCTCATATCCCCAGCAGGGCCCACCCAGGGTGGGGCAGCACCCACTCCAGCTCTGCGCCCTCCTCCTGCACAGGCTCAGGATGTTTACAAAGTGAGCACCCTGGCTCCCTGCTGTCACTTATTAAACTTGCAAACTTCCCAAGTTGACACAATGTATCCACCAATCATTACACAGGAGTTCAAAGAATTCTCCTGGCCAGTGTGCCTTGCACGTGGCTGGGATGAGCAGGGTCACCTTGTGTACTGGGCTCATGGTTGCGCAAGCCTGGAGAATGAAGTCAGGAATGAGGAGGCTGGGAGAGTTTACTGACTGAGCACGAGGGGAGGAGGAACAGCTCCTGGGATTCTAGGCAGGGCCCTCAGCCTAGAGTCACTTATAGGTAAGCAGGGCGCGGGAATGACCTAGTTGCCTCATGAACATCTGTCCTGGGTAGCTCTGTGCAGTTAAAAAATGATCTCTTTCTTTCTTCATTTGAAACTATTGCCACTTTTATTAGGCTTCTAAAAAACAAATTTAAAGTATCTGAGGTCTGTGTATTTCCTCAGATAACAGGGAACAGGGCCCATCGACATGCGCACTGTCCCTCTCCGCTTTCTCATCTCTGGAAGACCTGCTGCCGCAGATGTTCTGTGATGTTTACAGTACCCAGATCTTAGAAGGGAACTGGTTATTCTGCACTGTAATTTCCTCAGGACTCTGGAATTTAGTAGGCTGCATTCCACGTTACAGGAGGCTCGCTGTACTCTGAGGTTTTCAAAATGCAAGGGGCTACCACACCTCCCTTTAGGAGGCCGCGCTGCACTGCACATTGCCTGAGGAAATCCTTTCTCCGAAGTCCTGGTTCACTATTACAGATTCCAATTAGTTTGGCTGACCACCCAAATGTGTCCCAGTCCGGTCCCCAGGGAGCTGCCTTACTCCTAAGCTAACTAAATAAACTATTTTTTACAGTAAGAGACACTCTTTCCAACACTGGTTGCGAATAAAAGCAGGAGGAACCACTGATGAGGGTCAGCAAACACTGACGGTCTGTGAAGCCCCTCCCTTCCCATCCGAGAGTGACAGGCCTGGCACACTGAACTCCGCACCCAGCATCCGCGGCTTTCACCATTTTGAGACAGGCACTTGCTAAATCGCTCAGTTGCCACACGGTTCAAAGCTGAGCTCCTCGTGTCTCAGTGTCCGAGGGCTGGCATTACAGGTGGGCACCGCCATGCCGTGCTAACATTTTAGAGTCTCGAGGACACAGAGCTGCACTTTCAACCTCTCAAAAGCTAAATATTCCGCCATGAGTAAATGTCTTTCATCTGCTTCCTCAGTTCCCTACCCACCTGCTGCCTCCTAGGCCCTGGAAGCACTCTGTGTGGCACCAGGCCTGGGGTGCATCCAGAACCCTTCACTATGTGCCGGGAGATAGAATAAAAGACCTGTAGCCAGGGCCTGGTGGCACACGCCTGTAATTCCAACATGCAGGAGCCTGAGGCAGGAGGATCCCTGCAAGTCCAAGGGCAGCCTGGGCTACACAGTGAGCTCAAAGCCAGCCTGAACTGCAGTGAGACCCTGTGGGGGGTGGGGGGAAGAATAAAAGATCTGTCTAGCTGTAAAGAGAACATTAATTCAGTTGTATTTGTTTCACAGCCATTGTTTCCCTCAGTTGAAGGGCTGATAAAAGGAAATTTGGTCTTCACTGTGTTGAGCATGAGCGACACACAGGCCTAACCATGTGAGGGTGAACGAGAAAGGCCCTGTACTCATGGCGCTCTCTCCTAGTACAGGAAGCCCCAGCCCTTGTAACGACTCGCAAAGGACTTTATGCGGTGCAGTACCTGCATCAGACACACACACACACACACACACACAAAGAACTGGGGCCAGGGATATCGCTCAGTGGTGCAACACATGCCTGGCAAGCACAAGGCCCTGAGCTCAATTCCCAGTACCAAAAAACAAAACAACAAAAAAAACCCAGAAAAACTCTGGAGACACCCAAACACCATTTAATAATCCAATAAATGTAAAAATGTTTCACTTTCAAAATCAGGACAGAAGCCAGGCCTGGTGGTGCACGCCTGTAATCCCAGCACTTGGGAGGCTGAGGCAGGAGGATTGTTGAGAGTTTGAGACCAGCCTGGGTTAAAAAGTAAGCTCAAGGTCAGCCTGAACCATATAATGAGACCCTGTTTCAAAAAGACAAAACAAACAAAAAACCCAGGACAGAGTCATAGTTTAATATTTTGAACATCGACTATACAGTTTATAAAATACCACAATTTATTTATCTTTTTTTTTGTGTGTGTCTTTTTGAGACAGGGTCTTGCTATGCAATTCAGGCTGGCCTTGAGCTCACTTTGTAGCCGAGGCTGGTGTCAAACTCGCAATGATCCTCCTGCCTCAGCCTCCTGAGTGCTGGGATTACAGGCGTGCACCACCACACCTGACTAAAGGGTGGGAGGCCAAAAGCCTCCCAGCACCCAGTATTCCCAGGTGGTCTCCCATCCAAGTACTAACCAGGCCAGACCCCACTTAGCTTCCAAGATCAGATGAGATCAGGCGTGTCAGGGTGGTCTGGCCGCAGACCACTCATCATGATTTCAGGTGAAGTGTGGTGGCAAGTGCCCGCAGCCGTTTCCTGGGTGGCTGAGGCACGAAGATCACTTCAGCCAAGGAGTCTGAGAGTACCCTTGCAGCACAGTGAGGCCTTGTCTCAAAACTAGACAAAGAAGATACTCTTATTTTTTGTTTTTTTAAAGAAGATATTCTAATAGGATACCAGAAAGCAGCTGGCTGCATGGATGGGTGAAGCCCAGAACACCTCGTTTTGTGTTTTGTCCGTAGGAGTCAGTGAGGAAAGGCAGGGACCTGGTACAGGGTTTCTGGGTGATGCCCACCACCCAGAAAGGAGAAGTCTTTGGGGGCTGAATAGAAGCCTGGTGTCTTAAAGAAACACTCACTGGTTGACTCACTGTAATTTTTCTTCCTCCAAAGTTTCAGCCTGATCATGTATTTGATTGAAATTTTCAAATAAATGAAATTCGAACAGTATAATGGAAAGCAAGGGGGAAAAGAAAATCTGCTCTTTGGTAATGTATTTGGGCAGAATGTCCATTCTAGTAAATAACATGAGAATAAACTGCCAGCATACAGCACTATTCTAAGCTACTGGATAAATGGGTACTAATGTGAAGGCTTTTTAAGAAGCTAAATGAAAGAAGGACTAGTTTAGGGAAGGGAAGATTACACGGGCAGCAACTTTTGTTTTATATTCCAGGGATAATAACCTAGAGTTTTTCTAGGTTTGTAAAAATTTGCAATTTAGGATCTCTATAAATGCCAGGTTTGCACAAAAAGAAAATCTGAACTATTACCCTTCCCATGTTTAGTTTAGAAACAACTCAATTAGAAGAGGTATGTAATTTCTTTAAAAATATTTTTGGGGTGAGGCAGGGTCTTGTGCTGTCTTCCAGGCTGGCCTCGCACCCTCTCCGCAGCCTGTGCACCCTACAGAGTGCTTGGCCGGACGGCCTTGCAGGGAGGGCTGATGGTCTGGACTGGGCCTCTTGGGGGTTCAGCTGGGGCTCCCAGGGTTACGCTCCCTTAGTAACTGGGGGTGACAGCGCGGGAGACAGCTGGGGCCAGGGGCCAGGTCAGGGCCTGGAGACCCCGACACAGGCCCTGGCCAGAGGGCAGGCTCAGAATTTGCGCCCGCACTGGAATCCTTCTGCCCGCTGGTGCCTGCACCCAGCAGACTGGGGGCTGCTCGACCTACCAGCATGAGCTGGATGTGTCTCCACGTGGACACTGCCTCAAGGCTGTGGAAGCCACAAGAAAACCAACAAAAAGAAAACCAACTTCCGCTGTCTGTGACATGACACCTCAAGGAGGCTGTCACCTGATGGGGGCCTTGAAGCTCCAGAACTGTAAGCCAAGAAAAGCTTCTTTAGTTATTTCATCGAAGACAGATTAATCCATGACATAGTTTTGTTTTCTTGTCTTGTTAGCTCAATTTGTAGCCCAGGCTGGCCTCAAACTCACAATGATCCTTCTGCCTCACCCTCCTGAGTGCTGGGATTTACAGGCAAGCACCACCATGCCCGGCCATGACTCCATGTTGGCTTTTCTGTCCCCATCCCTTGCTGTGTCCCGTGCTGCTCCCTGCTCTCTCTGCACACCTTCTGCCAGGTCTTGACAAGCTGAGGAAATCAAGGTCTTTCTACTCACTGCCAGGTAAAGGATGCTAAATCTGTCAAAATTTGAAACAAAAAATAAAGAGTACGAGGCCTCAAGTTTGATGTAGCGCACACCTTTACACCTTGGTCATCACAGATAAATTTTAAGATGATAGCCAAGATGGCAAAGTAGCACTTCCACTTATAATTCTAGCATCACATGAACAGAAACAAAACAAAACATACCTAAGCAAATGTCTTTGCTCTGTTGTGGCAAAGGCACTTACTTGTCACCTGTGGAGGCCGGGTGCAGAGACAAGAATGGGCACTGGGGGCCAGCCATGGTCACCCAGCACGTGACTGTGCACCAACCCTGAGTGGCAGGAGGGGAGGGTGGTTATACAGTGTAGTTCCAGGTCTAGTTCCGGGTCTATGGGGTGGGTGCAGAGCACGGGATCCGCTTGTGACAAAGGAACAAAGGTGTCTGACATTTTACATAGGGGACAAGCTGTCTTATGACAGAGCATGTGGTGGTATTGGGTTTGGTAACTATGAGATTTACAAGAAACAAACTTCAGGAAACAGAAACTTACACTTTACAATGGCGTTGCTTTAGTTTTCTTTCCCAGAGGAGTTCCTTTTTGTTGCTGTTGAGACAGGGTCATGCTCTATATAACCAGGCTGACCTTGGCTTGTGACCTTCCTTCCTCAGCCTCCTGAGCGCTGAGAGCATGTGCATGTGCCGTCACACTTCAATCTAGTGCTGCTCTTAGGTGCAGGTTCTGGTTTTTAGGTCAGAACCTTTTATGTGACCATAAAGACATATACCTGCAGTTACAAATGAAGCAACACTAGGCAAAAGCCAACCAGACGTCACTGGACGTCACCCTATGTACGGTTCTATTATTCAGTGATGTAGTTACAAGTGAAACAGTACCCGCATGTGGCAGTGCATGCCTGTAATCCTGGCACTCGGGAGGCTGAGTTAGGAGGGTTACTGTGAGTTCAAGACCAGCCTGGGCTACATAGTGAGTTCAACGCAGCCTGACCTAGAACGTGAGACCCTTTCTCAAAAAACCAACAAACACACGAACAAGGAAATAAAAAAAAAGTGAAAACATATTTCTGGCTACTTCAGGAGGTACACGTAAACATTGTGTCAGTTCTGACCTATAGTATTTGCCTTTAGTAAACTGATGACAGAAAGGTAAGAAAAGCAAGGAGTGTACAACGGCTCACAGATCTATTTATCACCAGAGTTTTCTTTGCTCCTCATTTGGACCTGACCGTTCACACACTACTACATAGCCCGAGTTCTTCCTGGTCTTTCTTCCTCTGCTCATCACGCACAAGGTCAGCACCTGAAATAAGCACGTGCGAGTACGCGACAAGTGAGCTGGTGAATGAGCGATGACACAACGTGGTTCTTTAGAAAAGATTTTAATTTTTTTTTTTGACACAGGCATATAAATGACATTTGCTCACTGGACAGAGCAACATGAGACACGTCAGAAATGGATCACAATTCACACATTACAATTCCATAGACACAACAGTCTCATGTGTCCTCGGTTGTACCTGTGAGCACTTACTAAATACCACAGCATCCTGGCTACACTGGCAAGTTTACCTCTCATAGTAAAAAGCAGCACTGATTTAGATTAGTAAAAAACAAAGGCACAGACCATTGCTGAAACGTATCCTAATAAAAATACCTTATCATCAGCACTCAGGACTGAAGCACTCTACCTAAATGTACTTACTCAAATGGCATTTAGCCTCCTAAAGTCTAAACTGTTACCTTAACTACTGGTGATAGAATAATGTGTAACATGCTTGCTTTTCTTTTTAATCAGTTAATTTGCCTTTTTAAACTTTAAAACAGGCCATGCAGATTATAATAATGTTCTTTCACCTTTGTTAGGATCACAACATCCTAAATGTTTACCACAGTGGGTATTTGACCTACTGTGGATTACACGATATGGCTATTATTTTTTAAATTATCAACTTATTTATTTATTTACCTGTCAGCTATTATTGCTTGCATTGGTTACACGTGTTTTCTGCACTTTCTGCCTCTTCTGATATACAAGTTAGGGGAGAGCAACATAAGCACATCAGGTTCTGATGGAGGAGCAGCACCTCTTCTCTCACTGGTGACGGCTAGAGAAGGTTTGTACCCTGAGACGGGAGGGGGCTGATGAGGAGCAACCTGGAAACCTGCATGTGCGGACAGCAGTCAGACGACTCCCCAGCTGCCCGGTCTGGAGGCCCCTGCGCGCTGGGCTGGGAAACCAGAAACGAGCGGTAACGTTAGATTAGCGGGCGGCTGCTCTTACAGTAAATCACAGGCCCTCGGAGCGTGAATACTTGAGATTTGATGTGTTTATAAATTCTTATCCACAGGAGTTTTCCTTTGTATGTTTTCCTCTATTTCTCCGTCACAGCTGAGGTGCGTGCTCTCTGAGGAAAGTGCTACTAATCGTTACATAATTCATTATATACATTTATATTATATATATGTAACCTCCCACTGAGTAATGTTTAGTATGCATGTGTTTTATTTGTTCTGTGATTCTGAGGAATGAATCCAGGGCCTCACGTATGTTAGGTAAGCATTCTACCACTGAGCTACTCACCCAGCACTTTTA
The DNA here is from genome assembly GCA_004027595.1 of Dinomys branickii. Classification (NCBI taxonomy): domain Eukaryota; kingdom Metazoa; phylum Chordata; class Mammalia; order Rodentia; family Dinomyidae; genus Dinomys; species Dinomys branickii. Next base: position 79,368 of record PVLD010006540.1, on the reverse strand, counting down.
ATTTTATCTCTGAGACAAAGTCTCACTAAATTTCCTAGGCTGGTCTCAAACTTGTGATCCTGCTTGGCCTGAAAGTACCTGGGATTACAGGTGTGTGCTCCATGCCGGTGTAATGAAAGAGTTTTTACAATTACTTTCTTCTAAAAGAAGGTATAATGATCTAATTTACTTTTTTGAGAAAAAACGGGCTGGGAATGTGGCTCAGTGGTAGAGTTCTTGCCTTGCGTGCACAAAGCCCTGGATTCGATCCCCAGCACCACAAAAAAAAAAAAAAAAAGAAAAAAAAGAAAAAGCAGAGTAAAATCAATTCTATTTAAAAAGTACCATTAAAAAATGTCAACTCAAATAAATGTTAAAAATCTTTTCCTTTTATCATTTTTCAGATTTAAGGTATCTTAAATAACATATTTTTCAAATTATTTTATTGAATTCAATATAACTATTGAATTCTTATCTATAGTTTTAGAACATTAAGTTTTTTTGCGGGGGGGTCTTTTTTTGAGATAGGGTCTCACTATGCAGTTCAGGCTGGCCTTGAGCTCACTTTATAGCCCAGGCTGGCCTCAAACTCTCAATGATCCTCCTGGTTCAGCCTCCCAAGTACTGGGATTATAGGCTATACATTAAGATTGTTTCACCACACCCAGCTACATATTAAGATTGTTATTAATGTTGAACTTGTCAATATAGATTTTTGTTATAGAAAACCAGTATCTGTATGACTAGATTCTTATACACAAATGAAAGTTAGTTGTCAAGTTTTAGAAAATTAATACAACATATTTTTTCTTTAAAGTTCTCAAAATGACCAACAACTTCCACTTTGAAAATATAAACTATCTCACAATAGGAAATTGTAACTCAAGACTGATTTTAAAAAGCTGTTTTTAGGAAGTAAGTTTCATAATGCTATTTTTTCCATTATTTTATTTTATTTTATTTTATTTTTTTATTTATTTTTTTTTTTTGCGGTACCAGGGATCGAACTCAGGACCTTGCGCTTGCCAGGCAGGCGCTTATTCCACTGAGCTATATCCCCAGCCCTTTTCCATTATTTTAAAAAATTATTAGCACAAATAAGTTACGTTAAATATACTGGTGGCATTAAAAACACATTAATGTATCAGTGAACAAAATAAAAGCACATTCTAAATGTCTGTGCTCCACCTATACGCACATACTCTAGGTGGAAACTTCTCTCGTTCTGTATTTAAGAAACGTGCACTGACTCAGCTATGCAAGGCGCTAAGAACGCTGCCCGGCGCGGTGGGCACGCAGGGCTCTCTGTGCACCTGCCCGACGTGCACCGAGCACACTGCAATCCAGACACCCTCCCATCTCCCCGTTCCTTTTCACTCTCACCAGCTGAGGGCCACACGGCTTTTCTTTTCATAACTCTGGGATTGCTACACATTTGAAGAACACTTACTAAAAAGAAAAAATTCCATTGATGATGATTATTTTTCTTTCTGATTCAAATTGTAAGCTATCTTCGCACATTAAAAAAAAAGAGAGAGGGCCGGGACCTAGTTCAGTGATACCACACTTGCCTCGCATGCACACGGGCCTTGATTTGAACCACTGCACTACAACAAACAGAAACAGAAAAGAAAACATCAACGCTTCTATATTCTTACTTAACTGGGCATCAGGATTATATAAATGCAATGTTTGAAATGACTTCAGCTTGTGCATATAAAGCATTTACATTATATTATCACCATGTATTCCATAATATAAATGGTTGCATACATATTAAATATCTGCGAATCAACTACAAATCATAAAGTGTTTCTAGAACAGCAGCAATTGACCAGGCTTGCGTCTCACAGCTGAAAGGACAGTATTGGCCATTTTCATTGGTCAGTTCTGGAAGACCTTTCCAATGAGATCTGAAAAAAAAGAGGGAGGACGTTTTATAAGATACAGTCTAATGCATACTAATAGAAGAGGGCAAGGCTGGTGATTTTGCCACGCAGTAAAGACAGCAAGTGACTCATAGTCATTTGTTATAAAACAATTGACTCAAGATGTAGATATATAAAAAATTTAGATTGGGGAGTTATTCTTCGACATTTCATATTTGAGAGTTAAGACCTTAAAATACAAAGAAATCCCCTTATGTAGTAAAACATACAGAAAAAAACCATGCCAAGAAATATACAAACATCCTCTCAGACATAATTTATTCTTTCAGATTAAGTTTATAAGACTCAAACTGTAATGATCTGTGATCTCCATACAATATGAAACTCAAAGAAAAAACACTAACAATTGTAACTAGGAAGTGTCAACTTCTCCTATTGAACAATAACAAACTTATTTATCATGTGCTATGCTCTAATTCTTAGTGTTCACACAGACACTCCTCGTTTAATGACCGGTCACAGTCTCAGCAACAGATTGCTGGACGAGTTGCTTGCTAAGTGAGGAACTGTAAACTATGCTGCATGTTCAGAATGGTGAATGGTCAAAGGAAACTCCAACATGATGACTTTGCTTTTATTTGTGTAACTCTTCCATGCAGTGCTATAATGTATACCAGAACATAAAACTATAGTACTAAAGGGTACAGGACCATCAGCAAAAATTACCATACTATATAAATAAGGTATTGTACAAAAAAAAAAGACACTCAGGTTCTATAAACAAGATGTACAGAAATGTACAAAAAAAGAGAGGTGGTAAGTCCAAACAGTCGTTAAACAGGTAGGTCATTAAGAAAGAATAGATGTGCTAGGGATTTAGCTCAGCTGCATAGCACCTGCCTGGCAAGCATGAGGTCCTGAGTTTGATTCCTGATACAAAAAAAAAGGAAAAGAAATCAATTAACCAAGGACTACATGCACCATTCTCTCACTTAATCCTTGTGAACTAGGTTGTCCTGGAGCTCACACCAAGGGTGAGGGTGGTCCAAAGTGTGGATCTACAAGGTGTGGGTGTTTAGGCACACAGTGGGAAGGTCACTAATGTCTTAGGGTGCTCCATCAAGGGGTGTCAGGGCCACAGCAGACACAAATGGGCTGAAAGTATAGCATAGAAAAATATATGCTGGAGTAAAAAGTACTGAAAAAAATAAGTTTGGAGTAGAATAGCCAAATTAATGTCATGCAAAGTATATCTAGAAGCAGAGACTTAGTGACAATAAGGAAGGTTATTTCATAATGATAAAGAGGTTAATTCATCAAGAGAATATAATGATCCCAAATGTTTGTGTACCCTGTTGGGGATGGTGGCACATGCCTGTAATCCCAGCACCTGGGAGGCTGAGAGGAGGATTGCTGTCAGTTCAAGGCCAGCCCGGAGCACATAGTGAGAACTTGTCTCAGAAAAAACAAAAAACAAAACAAAACACAACATCTAAATGTTTATGTATCTAGTAGCACTTCAACATACATGAAGAAAAAACAGCTGCAGGGAGAAATAGACAATTATAGTAGAAGGGTTCAGTACTCTGTCAGTACAGTAATTTATACAACAAACAGACAGAAAACTGGTAAGAAATTTGAATGTAACAGTGAACCAGTTTGACTTGACTTTTCTAGAACATTCAACCTAAGGATAACAGAATACACATTCTATACAACTGAAAACAGGTAAGTTACCTACACAGAACATATGCTGAGCTGTAAAGCTACCAATAAATTTAGAAGAACTAGAGTCGCAAAAAATGTGCTCCTTGAAAACAGTAGAATTAAATTTGAAAACAAAAATACAAACAACTCTGGAAAATGCTTAAATGTTTGAAAAGTAAGTAATGCCTTTCTATGTAACCTATGGGTCAAGGGGAAAAATCAAAAGAGAAAATAGAGGGAACTTCCAATGAGTGAAAATACAAACACAGGGCATCAGAATTCCTGAGATACTGCCCTTTGGGGCTCCATGGGGAATTTACAGCACTTAAGGGCCATGTTACAAAAGAAAGGTCTGCAGTCAGAGCAACTTTTTACCTTAAGAATGAGAAAGCAACAAATTGCACCTAAAGTAAGTACAAGAAAGGGAATAATAGAGTAGAAATAAGACAAAAAGAACAACAGAGAAGCATCAATGAAGCAAATAACTACTCCTTTAACCAGATTAATAAAACTGATAAAATTTTAATCACACAAATCAGGACAAAAAGAAAATGATATATAATATTAGGTATGAGAATCTACTGATAATTAGAAAAGCAGTAATTCACTTTAGATAAAACAATTCTTTGAATTGTGACAAGCATTTTTGACCTATCCTCCTTTAATCTTTTTAGTAATTAATGAGACAAATTTATTCTCACTTCATAGACGAATTTGTTTTAGAAAGGTCAAGTAACTTGCCTAAAGCCATATGCACAGTGGGCAGCTTGGACAGAATCTGAGCCCCAGTCTGGACCTGAAGCTCCCATCTGAGGCCGCTGTGGTATTACAAATGATCACGACAGGCTGCAGTGGGAAGTAAACAGAAGGGCAGTGCTGTGGAAACTAAGGGATTTGGGATCATTCGGAAGACAGTGCAGAAGTACTGAATGTTCTGTGAGCTTATTTCAATATAATTAATCTGGCTCGGAGGCTTCTCCAGAGAACATTATAAAACACAAACTAGGAAGTGGCAACAGAAGAAGACGCTCTGTTAGCCAGAGGACAGAGGCAGAGCGTGTCTCAGCCACTCCTGCAGAAGTTCTAAGCAGGAATGAAGAAACATCAAAAGTGCCAGATACACACGCTCGGAGGACAGGAATGCGGAGATAGGGTGCCGGAACCCTAAGAAGAATGGGTGTGGGCTGAGTGGCAGCAGAGCATCTCTCCAGGAGGTGCACCAGGCAGACTGAAGCTACGAGCCCAAAATTATCTGAGTAAGTTCAGACACGACAATAGTGGGAATACACAGGTAAGAGAGGCACAGAAAATTAAGGGAGAGAAAAGGCAGCTTTCAGGGACTGCGAGTACTGAGATGCTAGGAAAAACAGCCAGACTCGGTAAGAAGGGGCCAACGGCGCCGTGGTAAGAGCACAGCCTGAAGTCTGACTTCTTGGACTTTAACAAAGGCTGCAGCATGTGCCCTGCTGCCTGATTCTGTGCAAATTATGTCACCTTCTTGGCTTCATTTATAAAACGGTACAATTAGTGACAGCTCCTATCTGAGTTACCCTGTCCCTGTTATATATACTAACCCTCAAAACAACCACATTGTACCCATTGTACAGATGAGACAACTGAGGTGTACACAAGTAATGCTCCCAGTACCACTGAGTGGAGAAGTGCGTAGTGGCAGTGAGGATGATGGCCACGATGACAGTGGCAGCAGTTCTACAGTCATTTGGGTTTCATGAGCCATTTCACATTCATACATTTAGAGCACCGCCTAGAGCACAGCTAACTGCTTAGTAAGTATTACTTGTTACTGTTACACTCACTACTACTAGGTAAACAAGTCAAACCTAAGGCTATGGTTTTTTCCTTTCTTTTTTTTTGTGGGTATCGGCAATCGAACTCAGGACTTGTGCTTGCCAGGCAGGTGCTTGTGCCACTGAGCTGTATCCCTGGCACCTAACATGATTTTTCAAAAAGAGAAAAGCAATTGTCTTAAGTCACTTTCTTGGTGCTAACACACAATACCCAGCTCCCTGCAGTTGGGATCATCTGGCTCATGGTCCACAGAGGTCTCAGATGACCCCAGGCTTGAAAGAGCACAGAGAAGGCCCCTGGACGACAGCTGCTCACTATGGGTCAGAATCTGGAGTGAAGGAGGGGGAGTGAGCCACACCCTGCAGGTCCTGGGCCCAGTGACCCGCCTCTCCCAGCCCATCCTGTGTCCTCCAGCTGTACCCTGCAGTCCACCTCAATGAGCCCCACCTCTGAGCTCAACTATAACACAACAGCAGCAATGTCAGAAACTAGGGCAGGTCAGAGAGGACCGAGGGGGAGTCATGGGACCAGAATGAGAAGAAACCTTGTTGAGCAGCTTTTCCAGAATGGTGAGGGCAAAAACCAGAATGTGTGTGGTGAGCCAGACTGAGTAGGGGGGGGTCAGAATGTAAAAGGAACTGCAAGGTGGTTCTCATAGGAACTGTGTTCTGAAAAGAGCTGGGATGAGGCTTGAGTTACTGTAGGAAGAGCTTTTATTTTAGAACAGGCCAAAACATATCTTTGTAGCTTCAGCAGGAAAGATCAAATGGAATACAAAGAAAGGAAATTACTAGAGTGAGGTCACAGATCAGGTTAGAAGCAGTCTGATCACAGGTAAAGCAGTGTGACTCCCAAAATGCCCGACATTCTTACTTTTCTCAGACAAAACGAACAGAAGTAAATGCAAATAATGAGAACAACTACAGTATAATGAAGAACTGAACACAGAATGTCCTCATCACACTGACTCATGCACAGCCCGTAGCGCGGTAGAGGTCTGGTAGGGTGGGCATTCTGTCGTTACTTTAAGCTAATGAAAACAAACTCTGACACAACATTCATGGGGACAGAAGTCCCCTATGTTCTTGTGAAAAAGGGTATGCAATTTATGCTGCTTCTGTATAACTGCTCTGAGTCATAAGATATAGATATATAGTTTTGAATAATTTGGAATTTGAGAATTTCAGAGATTTTGGCTGAAGTGCTACCCTTAGGAAAACATGTAATGCTGATGCTGTTTATCTGCTGGTAATTTGTGATGGTTGAAACACTGCGGCAACTTGAAGTTCAGGTTAACTAAGTGACTGGGCAGGCTCCAGAGTCTCACTTCCTAAGCACCCTGAGCCTGTGGAAGGGACAGCAGGAAGGGGGTGTGCGGGCTGCACCCGCCCCAGGGTGGGGAGCCTGCTTACAGTATAAGGGAGGAGAGGCTTGCTCTCCCCTTTCTTTGTTCTTGTTGTTTTTGCGTTTTCCACCACCAAGTACCATTGCCTCTCAGCCACACAACCCTGCCTTGGAGCCAGCTGATTACGGGCTGAAACCTCCACAAACTGTGAGCTAAATAAACCTTTCCTCCCTTGATTTTGGGTGTCAGGTATTTTGTCTCAGCAGTGAGAGAAGATTAACTAAGACATAATTAGGATAGATGAAGTGAAAAATGGTTTTTGAGGTAATAGCCAAAAGACTAGTTTTGAACTACAATAAAAGCATTTCTCAAAATTATTATCTTTACAGCACTCAAGAGTGAAGTTGGCGTCTTCATACTGAGCTGTATCTCTAGTCTTTCTTTACACAGAAAGTCTTGCTAAGTTGCCCAAGTTAGGTTTGAACTTGTATGTATATATGTATATAAGTATGTATGTATATATGTATGTATTTATTTATTTATTGTCTTTTTTTGAGACAAGATCTTGATGTGCAGTTCAGGCTGGCCTTGAGTTCACTTGTAGCCCAGGCTAGTCTTGAACTCGTGATTCTCCTGCCTCAGCCTCCAGTGTGCTGGGTTTACAGGTGTGACATCATGCCTGGCAGGTTTGAACTTGTCCTCTTACCTCAGCCTTCCAGAGTGCTGAGATTAAACATGTGAGACTGGTTTGAAATTATTTCTTTGATATATCTTTAAATTAATTAACTTGAAAGGCCCAGGCTAAATAGTTTTAGTAAAATTTTGTATTTATTCTGTGCTAACCATATCTAAAAATATTGGCTAAATTTTGAAAATCTAAGACTACTCTACATAGACTTCTATAATATCAAATCCTTAAGCTGAAATGAAATACAATTTAAAATAATGAAGGAGAAGGTAAGGTGAAAATTGCATGATAGAACTTATGCTAAGAGTGAATGTTTCACATTTTACTGCGATTCTACAGCTTTCAGAAATGAATTCTAAGGAAATGTTACTTACCTAATATCATAAACTGACTAAACACTAGTTATGAAAATGATACGCCATCACGACTTACCTCTCAAGATGAACGTAATGTCGGGAAAGAACGTTTTTAACCAAAAACACAGTCTTTGCAGTTGCCTCTGGACCCATCAATCTGGAAAAATATAACTTTGCACGAAGAAAATATCCAACAGGCCATAGCCACTCCTTAAAAAGATCATTTAAAAGTAAAGGAAAAAAAAAGAGCTGTGAATCTAAAATTACAGTACTTAAAAAATATAAACTGAAAAATCAGAGAAGGTAATAAAATTCTTACAGGTCCTTGATGATAATTGAAACCTCTAGCAAGGTTGTAGTTGTCATTGTCTAAGGCATTGTCGTAAATCCCACAGTAAACCATATCGCTGCAAAATGATTAGAAAGATCAGATTCCTTATAGAAAGCAGTAGGAAAATTTTAATAGAAAAGGCAAGAGAAATAATCAAATCATTTTGTCCTCCAACCTATAAAAAATTCCACATTAGTACATTATTTAACCTTAAATTGTATATAATGAGTTTAGAGGATTTTAATACTGTGCTTAGGGATGATTATTATTAGAATATAAAATATTCTGACATCTTGCCTTTGAGGAGTTAGTGGGACATGAAATATTGCTTGGTTTAAAGTCAATTAAGTCTCTGATCTCTGTATAATATTTAAAATACCCACACAATTATTTTTGATTTTTTGAGACAGCGTCTTGCTATGTAGACCAGGCCAGCTTAGAACTCACAGTGACCCTTCTGCCTCTGAGACTGCAGGTATGCCCCACAACTGGCCCAACCATGTATTATTTTTATAGTCAGAAAAAAAGTACTAGAAAATATTTGGGACATACCAGTTTTATTATTTATTTTTTTGAGGCAAGGTCTCACTAGGTAGTGCAGACTGGCCTTAAACTCACTTATGTAGCCCAGACTGACCCTGAACTCACAGTGATCCTCCTGCTTCAGCTGGGATTACAGCAGTGCGCCACCACGTGGGCCTGGCAGGACATACTAGTTTTATAAAGTTAAAGATTTGAGGGCAACTTCTTTGGGACCCCTCTTGTCTCTCTGGAGCTATTTCTCTTCCCCCTTCCTTTTCTCCAGTAAATTTTCATACTCTTAAAACAAAACAAAACAAACTCGACTACGAATACAGGCATACCAGCAGCATTTGGAACACTGACACTTACCGAAGACAAAGATGTCTGCAGCAGCAGAAGGGCTGCCATTGTAGTGAAACATTAACGGCTGATGCCAGTGACCTCTGATTAAATACACATCAGTAATATTCTTATACGACACTTCTACTTACTCTGGATCTAAGGTTTTCATGCCGAGGGGACCCAGCAATTTTTTTTCTGCAATCTCCAAAGCTTTCCATGCTTTTCCTGCAGTAAAGAGCTCGGGTGCCTAATAAATGTCAAAAACAAATATAGCAACGTGTTAAAGTCATGGAAGAATGAATTCCCACCCACATAAACTCATCACAAACTTGGAGAAGGATGAAAATTATCTAAAAAATACAGCATGGGCCAGAACCTGAGAGCAAATGCCTGTGTGGCAGATGTGGAGTCACTGCTTGTGTCTGAGAAAGGGTGCACAGGGGTTTTCTCTTCTTATGCCACTCACAGAACATATACCAGACCCCCAGAAAAGTTGCCACAGCTACAACAAAGGTAGAACTCATTTAAAACATTTCATTCATTCTTTAGATTTATCAGTATTTCCTTTAAGTACATCTGTGCCTGTTTTTGCTTCCTTTCATGCTTTTGGGGCCATAATAAAATACTACAGAAGAACTTACATTTCAGTAGCATGAACAGTCACGTGTGGGGAAGGTGAGGAGCTGGCATCAACTTTCATGGCTGACCAAAAGTCTGCATTAGTTTTAATGGTTACATCAAGTAAAGTGTACACTGAGCCAAAGCCACTTTCACGTGCCCTTGTGTTTTTATTATACTATGATTTATAACACGGTATTTAGTATTTTTTGGGGGGTGCTTAGGATCGAACCCTGGCACGTGCCAGGCAAGCAAGCGCTCCACCACTGAGCTCTAACCCCACGTGTTTAGGGATCTTTTGACAAGTGGAAACCGCTAGGCAGGCACAGACTGATAGGAGTATCTCTCTGTCTGACTGCTTTTAAGGGTTATTGTCAGGCTAAGTGGACAGTTCTTGGCTAAATGAACTAATTAGAGCAACATGACAGAGAACGCAAAAGCAGACGTGAGCCCCTCATGGGGGCTCCGAGCTCCGAGCCTTCTGCCATGTCTCAAGGCTCCGGCTGCTGCAGCACAGGCGGCGGGGACACAGACACCCTCGGCTCTCTGGCAGGTGGGCGGCGGTGCCAACTGCAGCACTTATACCCGGCACATGCAGCCTGAAGCATTTAGTCCGGCACCTGCACACATGTGTTTTCTACATAAACAATGACGTGAGAAAACATCAGGGAGTACCTCACTTGTCACCGTTTTCTATTTCTTCATCCTGAATGTTAGAGGTTAAAGATAGCATGTACACCTTATTAATTAGAGAAGATTATATTAAACTAGTATATGATATGTCTTTTATAGTTAAGTGAGTTTGAAAACAGGTCATGAAAACCTAAGTCAATCCCATCACAAACTCTATGAACTTTGAAAGCAGCAGCGCACTCACCACAACCATTGCTATGGTGAAGTTCGGCCGGAGCTGGTAGTCACACCAGGGGCTCGAGGCGCCATAACTGTCTTTGTAGATGCCCCGTTTGTGGACTAGATCCGGATGCTTCTCGTTCGGGTCTGAAGGGTCTTCTGAAACATGAAACAGCTTCTCAAAGCTGTCTTGTATTTTTCTGTTCCACTCATCATACGAGACTGCTACCACTTTCCCTGAGAAATGGTAAGAGACAGCAGTTAGACATTGAAAGCAATTTACATATCTAGTTATGCCAAAGTCATAGTTTACTTATTTTTATCTACCAGGAGAAAACACATTTTCTACTTTCTGAAAACGTACCTGGTCTGAATTGGGATTGCTCTAAATGAAAAATATTCACTGGATTTTGAAGACTTAGTCCCTTCCCAACCGAACATAAAATGAATTAGGAATAATTTTATATTGCTTACATGTCTAACAATATTTGGTATTGTTAATAAAATACTACATGAAATAAGGTATAATTAATTTTGCCTGTTTCCTTTTACCTTTTTCAAATGTGTGTACTGGAAAATTTTATTTTAAAAAATTATGTAATTATTTATTAATTTAGTCATTTTGAGACAAGGTCTTGCTATGCTGTTCAGGCTGGCCTTGAGTTCACTTAGTAGCCCAGGCTTGTCTTGAACTTACAATGATCCTCCTGCCTCAGCCTCCTGAGTGCTGGGATCACAGGTGTGCGCCACCACACCCGGCACAAATATAAAAAGACAGTTAATAAGCAGGTCCGTTACCATTGCCATGTTAGTAAATTATTTTTCTTTCACCTTACAATCTAAGGTTTTGTAGTATTAGTTGACTCAATCAAATGATGGTAACAGGTTAAGCATATAGAGAATATGTTAGAAATTTGTTTGTAGACAAACAAGCAAATAGCTTACCGTGCCTTTTTATTCTAACTTCATGGTAAGGGAAAACATTTTTTTTGGATAATTCCAGCAACCAGCGAACAGCAGACTTACAAAGGCCTACAATTTCCACAGCAGACCCATCTCTAAAATTAAAAATAAATTTAATTTTATAAATTGGACTCAATGAAGCATTATTTGAAAAGGCATTTTAGCTGGGCTTGGTGGTGTTTGCCTGCAATCCCACAAGCTGGGGTGGCTGAGGCAGGTGGACTGCAAATTGGATGCCAGACTAGGCAACTCTGTGAAGCCCAACCTTGAAACAAAACAAGTGCTGGGGTGCAGCTCAGTGCAAAGCCCCTGTGTTCAATCCCTAGTAACACACACACGCGCACGCGCGGGTGCTGCGTGATCGGTATTTATACAGCTCCCCACCAGGAAGCCCCACCCTGTAAGGGATACGAATCGCACCTTACAAGCAGTCTCACTCATTACTGTCTTACCGTTGCTTATTTTCCTAACATTTCAGAAATTAATTTTTAAGGAAAATAAAAAATATAAGATCTAAACATGTGTCCCAAAAAATAGGCTTTTAAAAGAATTTATAAAGTATAAAGACAGCAACTTTTTTAACATGCTGCAGGTCAGTCTCAAGGCCTTGCACATACCAGGTGAGTGCTGTATCCCCGAGCTACACTCCGACTCTGACAGCAACTGTTTACTAATCTTTGAATAATGCTAAATGAAGATACAACTGTCAATAAGAAAATAGCCTCTGAGTTTAAAACAGCAGCAGAGGCTGTTGGCTGACAGCTTCTGAAATCACAAAAAGAAAAGTCCTTAAATGATAAATTCTGGGATAAATGATAAAAATTAGGGAGAAAAAGTTCAAGAAGTGAAAAATTTTGTAAAGGATAGACCATGAGTCTGCAAAAGGCAGGGTAATGAAGTGTTTACACCGGAGCAGGCCCTCACCCCTGGGGTACTGAATGTACTGCTCTCCGGCAAGGGCCTGCGGAGACCCAAGCCCTCACTTCCAGAGGTGAGCAGAGAGCTCTGCTGATGGTTTACACCCAGAGGGCCATGTGTCTTTACAATGGGAAGTGGAGGGAATGAACGGAGAAGGATTCGGGACCGAGGAGGAGGGCAGATCATGACTGATTCACGTAGAACTCACGGTGAATAGAGTAAAGGATTCCGCTGAGTCTGAGCGTTCCTTACAAAGGACAGGCTAGGGCCAGGGACACAGCTCAGTGGTGCAGCGCCTGCCTGGCAAGCACAAGGCCCTGAGTTCGATTCTCATCACCAACAAATAAACAAAAGAAAAGCCCAAAGGACGTGGTAAGTCAAGGCGGTGTAACCCACGGCCGCACTGTAGGCCGCTACCTCGGTGTGGCCGGGATGCCCTTGTTCCTGGCTCTGTCGCTCTCGCCCATTTTGTCCATCCACGTGCCACAGTTGAAGCGGTTTCCGCCGTAAACAAACCCTGTTTCTTCATCAACCCCCACGGTTATATTAAAACCTAGAAAAGTAAAATGAAACATTTTCATTTTAATGAAATGTTTTTGCCAGGCATGATAGAGCACATCTGTAATCTCAGCACTAGGGAGGCTGAGCCAGGAGGATCGTTGCAAGTTTGAGACCAGCCTGGGCTACAAAGTGAGCTCAAACCCAGCCTGAACTACATAGCGAGACCCTGTCTCAAAAAGACAAAAAAACAAGAAACAAACAAAATTAGAAAAGGAAATGTCTTATAATAAACATACATTATACAGTACATAAAAGTAAATGTTTTATTGAAAACATTTACTAAAGTTTAAAGGGCTGTAATAAACCAGGCCAACTGCTCTGGAGACCCACGTGATAATCATGCCCTACCAGGGGAAGATGTGCACATTCAGCCATGTAACGCTGGCATTTACCTTTACATATGCTGTAGAGAAACTCTTACCTACATGCACAGGTAGATGTGTAAGAATATTGATTGTAATGCTGTTTATATTAGGAAAGAACAAACCAGCGCTCAGTAGGGGAGTGAACTAATATTGGCATCTGTATACTGGGAAACTAACATAATTTAAAACCAACAAATGGGGCCAGGGATGTAGCTCAGCAGCCCAAGTACCTGCCTGGCAAGCTCAAGGTCCTAAGTTTGATTCTGGGTACATAAAAAAAAGAAAAAAAAAATCAACAAATGATTTGCATGAGTCAAAATTGATACATTACCAAGATAAAATGATTAAACAAGGTGTAAAAGGATATGTGTAAGAGATCTTTTCTGTAAAAACTTAAAACATAAGTACTAATACATACAACTATGCCTGTCTTTATGGCTATATCTAATATATTATTTGTGCTGATTTTAAAAATATGTACATTAGTTTATGCTCAGTATACAGTACACTGAGTAAATACTATATATTACATTTGTGTACAGTAAAACATAAGCATGTAAAGTATAAAAACAACATGGAAATAGTAAGCCTGGCTGGGTGTGGTGGTGCATGCCTATAATCCCACTTGGAGGCTGAGGCAGGAAGATACCCATGAATTTAAAGCCAGCCTGGAGTACATAGTGAGTTCAAGGCCATTTTGAATTAATAGTAAGACTCTGTCCCAAAAAACCAAAAAAAAAAACAAAGAAGTAAGCCTGATTATAGGATTAATTAATTCTAGAAAAGAAGGAAAAAAAGAGAAATAAAGCTTTGATGTATTTGATATAGTTCTTTTCAGAGTAACATGAAAATATGTGAGGAAAACCTAGCCAAATATTAACACTTGTTTAATTTCAGCGCTAGGTTCAAAAGTAAATTTTATATTGCATCCTGTAAGTTGAAATATTTCATAATTTAAAAACTAAAATAATTCAGAGATCTCACCAAAGACTTTAAATGTAAATTCTACTCCTACTGACTTTCCTTACAATAAAAAGTATCAGCCACTGTTACTAAATATAAAAATTAACACCAGATGGATATAAGCTCTAAATATAAGAGCTAAAGCCACTTAGTTTTCAGAGGAAAATATAGGAAAAAGCTTTGTAACTATTTGGCCAAAGGCATGAGTAACAAAAGAACAAATAAATAAATTAGATGCATCAAAATTAGAAACTTTGGCATCAAAGGACACTCTTACAACAGTAAAAGCACAACCTATAGTGCAGGAGAAAATATTTGCAAAACGTTATCTGAGAAGGGTTTGGTATCTAGGATACACAAAGACCCCTACAAAAGCCCCAAACAACTCAGTTACAAAATGGGCAAAGGGCTTGACCACACCTCTAAAGAGACCTACCTGTGGCCAAGAAGCACATGAAGAGATGTTCAACATCAATAACCTTTTTTTCCCCCAAAAAACCAATGGCAAAGTTTATTTGAAAAACTCAACATGAAGAAGGAGAAACTGGCTCTGCAGAGCGAGCTTGGGCTGAGCGAAAGAGGCAAAGGCCAGATTAACAGGACACCCCAGAGGACCCAGGGCGGCTGTCATGGGGAAAGCCACACAGCCGCAACATCACTGATCGTTCAGGAAGCGAAAATCAAATCAAAACTACGATGAGGAATCCTCCTAACTCATCAGGACAGCCACAGGGCAAAGCAAAACACCCGACGCCCTCTGGCGCTGGAATGGATGCGGAGGAACCGCAATGCCTGTGCACTGTAGTGAGTATGAGTGGAGTAGCCATTACGAAAACACCAGAGGCCCCTCCAAAGTTAGAAGTAAAATCACCATGTGATCTGCCAATGGCACTTCTGGGTATGTACCCAAAAGAACAAAAAGCAAGATCTTGCAAAGATCTCTGCAGCATTGCTCACAAAAATAAGGGGGAGTCAGCACGTGTGTCCTGCAGAGAACAGGTATGGACAGTGTGGTATGTAGACAAGCACGAGAAAGCGCTCAGGCTAAAAGCTAAAAAAGCTCAGGCTAAAAATTTAGGGTAAGTGACATAGACCAGGTTAGAAAGACAAGTACTACATGATTTTATTCATATGAAATATCTAATGTTGAAATCATGAAAACACAGCACCTGCCTGGCAAGCACAAGGTCCTGAGTTTGATTCCTGGTCCCCCCCCCAAAAAAAAGGATACAAAATCATAAAAACAAAAAGCAGAAAGGTGTCTGCTAAGGGCTGGGGAGTGGGAAGGGAGAGGAGAGACTGATGTTTAGTAGGGCAGTGTCTGGGCCTCAAGAGGTGGAACAGCTCTAGAAACCCGCATAGCAGTGTGGATAGCTTAGCACTGCTGAGCTGTGCACTTAAGAGTGGTTATGATAGTGGATTTAAGTTTAGATTTTATTAACTTATTTATTTGGTACTGGCAATCAAACTCATGACCTCATGTTCCCAGGCAGGTGCTATGCCACTGAGCTATATCCCTGGCCCCTAATTTTAGATTTTTACCACAATAAAAAAGGGCTAAAAAAAGAATGACGTTCTGACAGATACTACAACCCGGTTAAGCCCTTCTACATGTGTACTAAGTGAAGAAAGTCAGAAACAAGGGACACATGTCCTTCATTTATGACATGTTGTTTTGATGTGTCTCCCTCACCCACCTGACTGCATGTTTTGGAAGCTTGGTATCTGTATCTCTATTTATCTGTCTGTCTGTCTGTCTGTCTATCTATCTATCTATCTATCTATTTTTTTTGAGACAGGGTCTTGCTATCTATCTATCTATCTATCTATCTATCTATCTATCTAACTATTTTTTTTGAGACAGGGTCTTGCTATAGTTTAGCCTGGCCTTGAACTCACTATATAGTCCAGGCTGGCCTTGAACTCCTAGCAGTCCTCCTGCCTGTGCCTCTGGAATGCTGGGATTACAGGTAAGTGCCACCATGCCTGACTCATAACATGGTGCTATGACGAGGTTAGGTCTGCTGAAAGATGGTCTGGTTCCTGGAGATTCACGATACTCTCACCAAGCGAGTTTCCACAAGAATGAGTGGTTATAAGGAAGTGAGTCTGATCCCTGAATCTCTCTAGTTTCCTATCCTGTTGTCACCTCACGGTTGTATGGTCCCATCAGTAGGCCACCTGCCGTGACGTGTTGGAGCAAGGTGGCTCTTACCAGAGGTCAAACCAGCAGGGCTGACTGGTCTTAGACTTTCAGCCTTGAAACCTATAGGCTAAATAAACAACCCACTTTTTCTTTATAAAGTACCCAGCTGTGGGTATTTCATTATAGCAACAGAAAATGAACTGATACACTTGGATAACCAAAGTCATGGGACAGAAGTAAGAACAGTAATTTCCAAGAGCTGGAGAAAGGTACAGTGAGGAGCTGCTGCTTCCCGGGCAGTCTCAGGTGGGTAGTAAGTGAGCCGCGTGGATGAACAGCAGCAGCTGCACGACAGCGCAAACGCACTTAGAGCCCATGAACCGCACATTCACAAATGGCCTAACTGGCCAATTTTACTACGAGCAATTTCCAACAATATGAAATGATCCTTAGTAGTTAAGAAACTCTAGTAATCTGATTTGAAAATGGGCACAAGTCACATACGTTTCAGTCAGGAGGGAGAACGGACGACAGGAAAGCCCGTGAAGTGATGTCAAGCATTAGAGCAATGCACATGAAAACCAGCTGTACACTGGTCTGAACAACCAGCAGTGCAGCTAGGACAGGGTGAGAGGCAAGCTGTGAAGAAAGTGGACTGCTCCAGTTTGCCAGCGGGATTGTATTTTTTCTCTTTCCTTTTTGTCTTTTTGAGACAGGGTCTCGCTATGCAGTTCAGGCTGGCCTTGAACTCACTGTGATCTTCTGCTTCAGCCTCCTGACTGCTGGGATCACTGGCGTGCGCCCCCACACCCAGCTCAGTAGAACTGTAGGATGAAATAACCACTCTGGAAAAGAGCTTTCATTTCTCATAAAGTAAAATATGTACTTATTATAAGACTGATTCATGTTCTTGGGCACTTATCTCTGAGAAATGAAACCTATAAATGTGAAAATCTACATAAGAAACATTCATTTTGCATTTAAGACATGGAAACTACCTAATGTCCTTCGGTTGATGAATGCTTAAATAGCTCTGATAGATCCCTAAAGGGGAGTATTACTCAGCCATAAAAAAGGATCAACTACTGATATGTGCAATAATGTGGACAGATCTCAAAGGCATGATGCTCAGTGGGAAAAAAAGACCACTCAAAAGATTACAAACTATATGATTCAATTTGTATGACATTCTCCAAGTGATAAAACTACAGAGAGGCAAAGCAGACAGGGAGTCCTCAGAGTCAGGGTTGGGTGGTGCAGGTGGCCGTGGTGTAGGTGGTGCATGGAGACCCCCGTGGCGACGGGCTGGCTCTGCATCTCAACTGCATGTGAAGCCACATGCGGGGTGAGACTGCAGAGCTGCACACACACCCAGCCCCAGACATGCATGCACGGATGGAGCGCCGTGCAAACCAAATGGGGCCTACAGCCTGGTCAGAAGTATTGCACTGGAGCTGACTTTCTGCCTTTGGTACTGTGCTTCAGTTATTTAGGGTGTCCCTGCCAGGGGAGGCTGGGCAGAGGGCTCGTGGAACTCTACATATTATTTTTGAAACTTTTATGAATCTCTAATTCTTTTTAAATTTCAAAAGTAAAAAAACTGCATGCATATTAAAAATATATATTTTACATGTCTCTGTATGTGTTTACAAAACTAAATACACAGCAAAGTCATTAGAATGATTAAGAGAAATGAGAAAAATGAAATAATTAAGTCTTGCATTGCTGGTGATGACAGTAAGCTGTAAAATGAGAAATACGAAGAACTCAGAACTCTTAAAACTTACTTATTTTTAGTTGATATATAAGAAAGCCCTTTTTACAAAATGTGTTTTATGTGAGCCAAGGTCACAGGAACAGACAGACGATGACGGAATTCCTCCCTATGCCTCGTAATTGCTGTGTGACACTGAGCAAGCTGTTCTTTAGATTTCTCAGACAGTAAAAATGAGAACAAGAGCTGGGTATGGTGGTACACGGCTGTAATCCCAGCACTTGGGAGGCTGAGGCAGGAGGATTCCTGTGAATTGAAGGCCAGCCTGGGCTACATAGTTAGACCTTGTCTCAAAAAGAAAAAGCCAAAAAAACCCAAAAAAATGGGATAAACACACCTCATTTTCAACATTCTTCGGAGTGTTAAATGGCAATAACTCAGAGAAGGAGGCTACAGCAGTGCCTAGCACACAGTAAGCACTTAATTCATGGCAATAACTACTGTGATCATGAACTGCAACCACCAGAATTATCCCTGAAAATGGTGAAAAAGATACGAAATTTTATCTTTCCTCTGTTTGCTTATTTTTGGTACTGGGAATTGAACTCAGGACCTCGCACTTGCCAGGCAGGTACTGTGCTGCTGAGCTATATCCCTGGCCGTCTTTCCTTTGGAAACTTAAAAAAAGTTGAGATCAGGAATATGTTAAATTTTCTTTTTTTGTAGTTCTGGGGATTGAACCCAAGGTGCTATCACTGCGCTGCATCTTCTGCCCCTCCTACTTTTCATCTGCAGACAAGCTCTTGGTAAGCTGCCCAGACTGGCCTTGGGCTTGCAGTCACCTTCAGCGCCTGGGCTGCTGTTCTATCTGGAGGGTACACACGCAGACATATACGACGCAGATGCGCGATCACAAGGGTTAGTCTCACAGCATCAGGGTATTTTTACTGTGGAGTTAGGTAAGTACCTTCATCCTTCATGTTTCGATCTATCTGAGAACCAGCATTTCTTTCCCGGAACTGTATGCCCTGCACATGTCTTTGCATAGCTTCTTGTATCACTTCAAACAATGGCTGATCCTGTGTGAGACATCATGGGCGTTACTTCTGGTAAAGGTACATTCTTCCTTATAGTACCCCAAGCCCCACAGTAATGTGAAAACACACTTTCCTCTGGATCGGGGTGGCTAGAGAAGTGTGTTCCAGCCATCAGATAACACAGTGTGGCATTTAGGATTAGTAGTTTAACTATTTAGATATTTGTCTTAAAAAAATTTTCACACTTACTGATATATGACAGTAAATCTAATGAGCTTGTATAGTTTCTGTAAGAGTAATAAATAAGTCCAGCTTGTCATCTAGCACTTCAATTTATATTTAGTGCAGCTGATCTTACTCACTTGCATACACAGGTAATGCAGATAAACTTTGTAAATTATGCATAAAAGTGATGCTCTTAAACTTGGGGATCTACAGTGATTTCAGCAAATAGCACATAGAGTAAGGGATCCTCTTTCTCCACATAACTAGTAAGTGTTACACTAGGATGATATACACAAAGATATACAATTATACTTTTAAAAATAAGGTGAAAATGGTCAGAAGCAAAATGTTTAGAGTCCTGTTTTATTAATATTTCATTAAAAAAAACCCTAAATAAAACCAAAACTCTCATAAAAATTCTGCTACTAATTGTAAAAGTTATAAAACATTTAAAAAATGTTGTGGAATTGCTTTCGACAAATGATGGACAAAATTAGTTATATGCAAAATATCCTTCTGGCAATGAGCCCATGTAACTGAAACAGTTTTTTTTAATGAAATAAAATTAAATAAAACAGGACTATGCTAATGAGAAGACAAGATAAAAATCTTATGGTCAGTTGTTTTTGAGTCCTTATGGTATTATACATCACGGACACACACACACACACACACACACACACGCACGCACGCACGCACGCACGCATGCACGCACGCGCCCTGTAATAGCCTTCAGCCTTGCCCAAAGCCATACAAATAAACTAACAAAAGCAGGTTAGAAGCACTGACGTGATTGCTTTAGTGTACATTCCTCACTGAGGAAAAAACAAAAACACTTGAAAATGTTAGTCCCGTGTCCACGATAAACTCTGAACTCCCTGGACTGGTTGGCAAGGACTCTTTCCACCATCTCTCACTCTGCTGCACCCTGTGGAAAAACAACCTACACTGCACAATACCCCTAACCAGCGAGGCAGTGCACTGTGCTTCACTACCCTGTCTCTCCACTACCTCCTGGTACCCTGCCTCGGTCTCCCGAAACCCTACATACCACATGAGGCTCAGCCAGGCAAAATTTAGCTACTGCCAGAGGTTCTTCCTGAGACCCACCCACTAGTCTCTTAGGAGACTACACAGCACTTCCCTGCATCTTTGTGCCATGACTGTCTGTATTTACATGTCGATTCATCTACCATGCCGCCTGCTCTTTTAGCTAGGAGCACTCTTAATTCTGCCATCTCATAGTAACAACACGTGCTAAACAAATGTTGATATTTGAATAATTCTTAAGATTCAGACTCTTAGTTATATTTATTTTACATTAAAAACAGAAATCCTATTTCAGGAAGAGATTATTTTTACCAGTGTGCCAGCAGGCAAAGGAGCAGAATCATCTGTTGGATACATCCTGGAAACTGGGCTCTTGAGAATGTCTAGACCGTTCGGGACGACTTTACAGTAATCCTGAATACACTGCAGCCACCACCATACGGCATCGCGGCAGTTGTATCTGGCGTGAACTCCCTCACCGAGGAGATTGGGAATGAGACCGTGCCGCAGGGTACCAGCGAATGCTAAGATAATGTTCCTAAGACAACGCCATTCAGTAGATCATTTGAAATGAAAATAAACAGATGAAGACAAAAATATGGTCACTGTCAATGACTTTATGTTGGGTGTATTCTTAACCCGCCCTTACTCATTTTAATCAATGCTTCTTCTCTCATATAACGACCATGATAGAGTCAGAAACCCTCACGCCAGCCGGGGCTGCTCCCCTAACAACCTGTGCGCCTTTTCCCCCTCTGGTAGTGCTTTTTCGTGTGGAGTTAGGAGCTGGGTGGTTTTACAGTCCCTCACAGCCCTAGAATCTACTTTTTTTGTATTGGGAATTGAACTCAGGAGCTTGCAATTGCCAGGTGACCGCTTATGCTGCTGAGCTGTATGCTGGCCCTAGAACCTACTTTTGAAATCCACAGCATTTCAAAATCCAAGTAACTATCAACATGAACTGTATTATTTTTAAAAAGCAGCCACCAAGAACAAAGCAAATATATAAGAAAACAAAGAGGTAGAAGTTGACCTTGAAAAACAGGGTTAGAAACTAGTCGAAGACTGTTTATCCTTGGAGGCATCACTTTCCTATCATACAACAAATGGAAACTGAGTTTGCAGGAGGGAGTGCTATTCCAGAAAGAACATGAAATTACTACAGAACAAGAGGGCTGAGGTCTAAATCTAGATTTGCCATCTGTATGATCCTGGGAAATGTCACTTAAGATGTCCAGCCAACAGTGATTTTTAGCTAAACCTTTTAGAAATTTTATTAATTCTATATGTCGGTGTAATGCCCATCTCTTTTTTTTTTTTTGGTCTTTTTTGAGACAGGGTCTTGATATGCAGTTCAGGCTGGCCTTGAGCTTACTTTGTAGCCCAGGCTGACCTCAAACTCACAATGATCCTGCCTCAGCCTCCTGAGTGCTAGGTTTACAGGTGTGCAGTCACCACACCCAGCTCATTAATTCATAATTGTGCAGTAGGAACATTTTTATTTTTAAAATACGGAAGTATTAATATGCACAATGACACTCCAAATACAAGGTCACAGTATTACCAACATTAACTACCAGAACAATGTCATATACAGAAAAACTGAGTAAGACCTCTGATGGACAACCCTTACCTCTACAGAGGAGGTGAAGAGAATCATTTGTGGTAGAGACAGGTCCATCCCCACCAAATGTTTTCCAACCTTTTCCCACCAACCCTCCAGTCGGTTATGGCTAGAGGGCTGCATGACAGGCTAGACAGTGTGAACGGAATTGATGTCTGTTACGTGTAGGGAGAGCACAGGTGTTTCCCTGGACTCTCTCTTCCTCTCTGCTAGTGAAGGGGAAAGGATTTAGAGGCCTTAAACAATGTTAGGTTCTCTAGGTGGAAGAAATCTGTTGTCTGAATCATTTTGAGCAAAGCAGCTGCTGAACTTCCATCATGAACTATAAGCAAGAAATAAATCTTGTTTGTACCAGACATGATGGCACACACCTGTAATCCCCAGAACTTAGCAGACTGAGGCAGAAGGACCGCTGCGAGTTCAAGGCCAGCCTGGGCTCCAGAGGAGTCTAAGACCAGGCTGAACTACGTGAGACTTTGTCTCAAAAACTGTTTTTTTTTCATTGTGAAAGCGATTAGAATCTAAGAGATTACAGCAGCTAGCCCCACCCTAAATTCACTGTCCTCTGGGGATATCAAGATCTTTCCTTCTATGAAGGGCACACAGTAAATATTTTAGGCTTTGTGGGCCACAATCTGGGGCAGATATTCTTCCTGTCTCTTTTTGTTGCTATTGTTTTTGAGAGGTCATCCTGTGTAGTCCAAGCTGGTCTTACACTTAACGTGTAGCCTGCCCAGGGTACTTCAAACTCACAATCCTCCTTCATCTCCTAAATGCTGGAATGACAGGTGTGTGCAACTGTGCTCAGCAGTTTTCCTTTTTTCTTTAAAAGATGACCCTATTTTTACTTGGGGTGGGGGTTGAGAAGAGTTTTACTGTGTAATTTAGGCTGTCCTTGAACTCACTATGTAGCCCAGGCTGCCCTTGAACTCATGGTGATCCTCCTGCCTCAGCCTCCCGAGTACTAGGATTACAGGCACATGTTACCATGCCCTGCTGTAATTCCTTCTAAATGCCTACTCATTCATTTCAATTTTATTGTTTTCACTTTTTGTGTATGTGAACTTTTATTATTGTTTTGAGATAGGGTCTTGCTATGTACTCTAGGCTGGCCTCAAACTCACGGTGATCCTCCTGGTTCAGCCTTCCAAGTGCTAGGATTGTAGGTGTGCACCACCAAACCCAGTTGACATTTTAATTTTAAAATGACAAGAAAAAATACTGCTGGCATTCAAAGAGGAAAATTTTAATTATCCTTCTGATGGGATCAAAGCAAGGTATCACATACAGTAAACACTTTTTAGCTAAAAGTTTTAACCTGCAGAACTGTGCTTTCAAACTTTATGCTCAGGCTGCTGGTGACTATGTGGGAACCCCGTGAAGACAAGTTTCTGCCACCAGCCCTGCTCGCCCCACCTCAAAGTCTGGGTTCAGCAGTTTGCACAGGGACCAAGGGTCTGTGTTTCTGACAAACCCTCAGATGGTGTTGACAGCACTGCTCTGTGGACAGCACACCAAGAGGCACTGCTGCAGAGCCCTACAATCGCTCATGAATCTCTCATGCTACCGAGACAAGAGAACATTACTTTTAGTCTAGAAAACATAAAACCGGAGGATCCAAGGCCTGCACACAAATAGAGGAAACCTGAATTATCTTTCTGTAAGATTCAGAGACCAGCAATGCCTTTGTTATACAAGGCATAAAAGAGTCACACAATTTGTTGTATTGAAATAAGTTTGCAAATGCTGAAGATAACCTGCCCTTAATATGAAGGAACAGAATTTAGTAACTTCAAAGATTTTTTCCTCCTTTAAAATTATCTTCTATGATCCTATTAAAAGTATACATAAAAAATAAAACAAAAACACCTAAGGAAAACACAGCTCTCAAATGTTGCTGCTCATAGGTGGGTAAGGAGGGAAGTGTGAAGGGCATGTGAAAAGCACCTGGACATAAACCTGCACTGAGACATTTCAGATCTCTTACCTGGCCTCTAAGTAGCGTCCAGTGACCAGCAAAAGACCTCTCAGTGCAATAAAAGTATCCCTTCCCCAACAGCGGAAAAGACCAGCAGAAAAATGAGGTAAGCCTAAAGGAAAAGATAACAAAACAATATGTTAATTATGACACCTGCAGACCTATGAACAACATTAGTACAGAACAGTATATAAACCTGGGGTAAAAGGACAGGTTACAAGGAGTTGGCAAACCCTTTTAAACCGTCTGCAACATGTATGTCTACACTTAGATTCACTTCTATGGAATAAAGGTCTATAGTCCTATCAGATTCCTAAAGGAGTGTGTGACCCGAAGGAGGGTAAGCATGGGTCACTGAGGTTCCCCCTTCTGTGCTGCCCGGGATCAAACCCAGAGTCTGAACGCTTGGCAAGCACTCCGCCCCTGGGCTACTGATGCTCAGCCTTGAGAACCTGTGCTACAAAGCAACACTTCACCCAACTGACTCAAATGTGCTTTTTCTTTGGAGAAAAGGTCTCACTAAGTAATTCAACCTGGCCTGGAACCAGCTATGCAGCTCAGGCTGGCCTTGAACTTGTGGTGCTCTTCCTGCCTCTCCCTTCCAGGGTGTGGATTACAAGTGTGTTCCTCTATGCCCAACTTTGAATGTGTCTTTAAACAGAGATAAAGTTGCTTTTAGTAAATGAAAAGCTTAAAATCAGAAATCAAATACTTAACACATAAAGTAGCACAATATAATATTAATTATAAACCTAAAAAGATTCTGCCCTGACTTAAGGACAATAAATACATTTGAATATGAACTAATTACCTGAATGATACCTAGCTAAATATGTTTATGAATCTATATTCTACACTCAAATTTTATTACTAAATTTCCATTAGTTTAATACAACTTATTTTTTTGTTTTGGCAGTACTGGGGATCGAACTCAGGACCTCATGCTTGCCAGGTAGGCGCTTATTCCACTGAGCTATATCCCCAGCCCAATACATCTTAAACTTTGCATATAATATTTATCTTTTAAAAAGTGTTACATTTTCATAGAAACAACTTCTATAGATGAAAACAAAGACTATACATGCTAAATAATGTAAACATTCCAAGTAACTACAACATTTATGCATGAGGCAAAATAGGATGATTAACGGAAAACAATTTAAAATTTTATTTTTAGATTGAGTTTGGTACTGGGGTTCAGCTTAGGGCTTTGCTCATGCCTGGCAAGTCCTGTATTCTATTTACCTGCTCTCTGTTCGTTGAATGACAGTATCTCCCCAGTACAAAATAAGGTCCATGATGACAGAGACTTTATCTGCCTTGCTTGTCACATACATCTATCCATTCACTGAAAATCGTAACTGGTATATTGCATATTCCTATAAATATTTTTTGAATGAATAAGAGACTAACGCTAAAATGTAAATTCAGAAGTGAAAGAATGACTAAAATAAAATTGGCATTGCTAAATGTACTTCATAATTTAAATTTCTGGTAATTGGGGCCTTCAATTTACAGGAGATTAGAAGTTAATTCTTCCATTAAGAAAGATTGGAGCTAAGAGCAATACATCCTTTTTTCCTACGTTATTTCCAGTGTGGCAGGACACAAGTTCCCCCAGTGCGCTGCTGTTATGGTTTGTGTCTGGAGGTCCCCCAAAGCCTCCTGCAGTCAGTCAAGGGGCGGCTTCTACAGTTATGACTGATTCATGGTCCAGTGCTGGGGTTATGGGTGTGAGCGCTACACCTGCCCCCATACAATGTAAGGGAGGGAAAGAGGCTGCTCGCTGCACTCCTCCCTTTTGCACTGGCTGCTTTTGGTATGTTCTACCGCCATGAACTGTAGGCCTCTGCCATGTGCCACCCTGCCTTGGAGCCAGCTGAGTATGGACTGAAACCTCCATGAACTGTGAGCTAAATAAACCCTTCCTTCCTTAATTTTAGGGGTCAGGTATTTTGCCCCAGCAACGAGAAAAAAGTAATCCAGACAATTATGTATTATATATGGCTGACAGTTGATAACTTCAATGATGAAGACGATAATATCATCTTATGAACTCACTTATACAGCTCATACATAATGTTCTGTGCAGATTTCCTAGTACTTTGTCCCACTTAATTTCTCATATGTAACACATGTACAGACAGACTTGAGGGTGAGTTTGAAGTTAGTTTTCCTAAAATATACACAGTCTGTCTTGGTTGAAAAGTAAAAGCTGTAAGATCTCCAGCTCTGATACGTGGAGATGACGTTTCTATTAACTTTCTGGCCCCTCCGGCTATCTATCCTGTAGGTCACATACGTATTCAGTGATTTCTTCTCGTTTTAGTTGTTCGTTGAGACAGGACCCCACGCTGTAGTTAGGATGGCCTTGAACTCGTATGTTGCCCAGGCCGGGCTCACACTCACAGTGGCGCTTCTGTCTCAGTCTCTCAGGCGCCACCATGCCCGCTCTTAACATTTGTTTTGTGTCCTGCAACTTTCAGCATCCCTTTAAATGGTCTCACAATAACTACAAGGTTATTTGTTTTTTTTAAATGGGGTGAGAAATACATAGTTTAGTAGTAAACTATATTTGGTTTAATAAAATATGAAATGTCAACAGTTGGAAAAAGCATCTACAGAAAAAAAAGAATTAGCCAATCAAAATAGAAAAGACACATCAATGCCTGGTGTACAGCTATTACTAAATAGTAAGTATAGTGACCATTTTCTAAGTATCTATGAAATTTTACTAAGCAATAATATAAATGTTGAGTAACACACTAAAGAGTCATGTCCCCGCAGCATTCCCTTTTAAAAACCACTGCCTCACGCGTGAGGGTCTTCTACAGAACTCCTCACCTGCGGCCAGGGAAGCGCAGCACTGCTCCCGCTCTCGTGTGGCCTCATTCAGCCTGTGCGGCACGTCCCGAAGCGCAGGTGACAGAAGCGGCAGACACGGGAATTTCCCGACTCCACACATCTGCACCGAGCCCAGGGAAAGGTGCTTCACAAATGTTGAGCCGTTCTGAACAAAGCTGTAACAGATTAAAAATATTATCCCATAAATACAAAATTTTTAGCAGTTTTTATTTTACTTGGGTTTTTCCCCTCAAATGGTTTCTCTACACAAATGTGTAAAACTTTCACAACACAGTGTGAAAATGAATGCTGCATCTGGCTGGATTTCAGGACTGCCTTTACGTCACCTGTCACTCTGGCCCGCATCAACCCCGGGGCCTGCTATACAGCAAACGGCAGTATGAGGTTCACTCTGCTGAAATGATGCCCAGGTCAACGCAGTGGCTCTCACAGATACATTTAGTCTGTGGTTTCATGTTAGGAAATTTCACCGTAAAAGGTAACTTTGATTAATAGAAATAGCAAATTACATTTTCTTTTAAATGATGAAAATAAAAAACTCTCAGGAGGCTGAGACAGGAGGATTGCTGTGAGTTCAAGGCCAGCCTGGACTACAAGGTGAGTTCAAGGAGAGCCTGACTACATAGTGAGAACTTATCTTACAACAAAAAAAGGAAAGAAAAAAACCCCTATGTGCATATATTCTCAAATTTTATCAATTAACAAGTCAGTGAATAAAGAGAAACAAGTGATATAAAACAACCGATTCTTCTCAGAACATTTTTTTGGTAACAGGGTTTCATTATGCAGTGCAGGCTCACCCTGAACTCACTTATGCAGCTCAGGCTGAGCTTGATCTCATGGTGATCATCCTGCTGCAGTCTCCCAAGTGTTACCTGCATGTGGCACTATGTCTTACTGATTTCTCCCTTTACTCTTTGAGACAGGGCCTTGTCATGTAGGCCACGCTAGTCTCAAATGTGCTGTGCAGCCCAAGCTGGTTTTGAACTTGCTGTGTAGCCTACACTGGTTTTGAACTAGAGATCCTCCTGCCTCAGCCCCCAAGTACCAGCATCACAGGTATGCACCATGTGCCCACTTTGGAACAGGTTTTTAATATGTAAGTGTTTTTGTATGTTCCAGAGAGAAGAGACTGATAAACTTACTACTTAAAATGTTTTTAGTCTACACCTGTGACAATTCTTCATATTGTTTTTTAAGAGTATATATACATAAAAGAATACAAAGTAATGCTGCATTAATTTTCTACATAAACACTCCTATCTACTCAGGCTATATACCTTGACATCTGCTTCCATGCTATATCCAGAAGAGTGGTATATACACCAATTAATATAGCATCAAAATAACATGGGATAAGGTATCGTGGAATCTGCTTCAGGTAGAAGAACATGGCCTGCAACCATTTGCCAACCTGTTACAAAAACAATTTTAAAGATTAACTCAGTGTGTCTACAGTCTAGGGATATTTTAAAGTATAATTTAAGAGGCGAATCTAAAATTTAACATTATTATCTGGTAATTCATTAGCAAAATTTCCACTTATTAGAACTGAAAGGTCATGTAGGGTAGAAATTGGTTCAAAAACTACGTAAATATTATACATGACATGGTAATATAATTCTTACTGTGGCCTTGATTATTTATTTGGATTAGAATATAGCTGCACTTACTTCAGCAATAGTTCCCGATCGTGAAATAAGCCGGCCACTGACATAGTCAATCATCCAATCTCCAGATCTCAAATTATCGCAGAAAGGGTGCCCCAAGTCATTCTTTGGTCTTATTTCGGCCAACACGGACATTAATCCTGAAAATTCAGACACAAAGCACACCGCCTTAGTCAACGTCCCTGTCATCAAGGCTGTGAAGGCCTCTGATGATGTGGGGTGGACACAAGGCGGTCAGCAGCAGGACCACCTGTCCACAATGACAGTGATCAGAGTAGGAGGTAAGTGTGGAAGTACCGACCGGAGCCAGGATACAGAGATCCTGAGGAGGGCTCTGCCGCAGGGCCAGAACTTCTGGCTTTAGTTTTCTTTATTTGCATTTTAATGTTAAAATACATTCAAAGGCAGCTGGAGCAGCTTTTCTGCCTTAAGATATCAAAAGGAAAAATAGTTATTAGCCTGTATCTTTTCATATTAAAAAGTAGTAGATTCACTAATATTTCAGCAATAAGCAAGTCATACAGGTAGTTTCACGGAGAGGAAGAATTTGTAGAGTGATACCCAACTTCACAAAACAAAAACTACTGGACACAGAATGACAGACAGACTCTAATACAGTCATAACAGGAGACCTCAACTTGCTGTTGTTACAACTGGACATTTCAGTCAGACAAAAATTAACAAAGAAATACCAGTTAAACCACAGCACTGATCAAATGGATTTAACAGATAGCTACAGAGAATTTCATTAAGTGACAACAGAATATACATTTTTCTCAGTAGTACATGGAACTTATTCCAAAATAGACCATATCTTGGGACACAAAGAATGTCTACAAATAAATACAAAAGAATGTAAATAATTTTCTACATATTATTAAATCATAGAGGAATGAAGTTAGAAATTAATAGGAAAAGAAACCACGTGGGAAAATTAAACAATACATTACTACATAATCAACAGACCAGAGAAGAAATCAGGGGTGAAGAAAAGAAGTTTCTAGAATCAAATGACAACTGAAGCACAACACACTGAAATGTATGGGGTGCAGTGAACACAGTACGAAGGGGGAGTTTATAGCTGTGCATGTGGACATCAAAGGGAATGAGCAGCCCAAGTAACCTGATGATGCACCTCAAGTTCCTAGAGAAACAAAAACAATCTAAACTTGAAGTTCACAGAAGGAAATAAATTACAGAGAGCTGAGTGGAAGTTAACAAAATTATGACTAAAAAAAATACAAAGGATCATGAATCAAGAGTTCGTTCACTGATAGGATAAGCACCATTGACAAACCACAGGCCAAAGTTAACAGAAACAAGAGGAAAGAAAAAACTTCAATCAATAGAATTAGAAATGCAAAAGGCAGAATCAAAATGAACACCACCAAAATCTAGAGGGATATTAAGGAAGTACTTCAAGAAGTAATATTCCAATAAATTGGAGAACCTAGGAGAAATGGTGTAGTTCCTATACAAAAATGAATTACCGAAATTGAACCAAGAAGACATAAAAACTTGGAGCAGATGAATAGCAGACAACAAAATACAGACTGTAATAAAAACTCTACCAACAACAACAAAAAGCCCTGGAAATGATGGATTCACTGTAGAATTCCAGAATTTCACTGAAGGTCTAATGCTAATACTCTTCAAACTCTTCAAGGAAAGGAGTACATACTACCAAATGAATTCTTGGAAGTTGGCATTACTCTGGTACCAAAACTGGCCAGGGATCTAACAAAATGGGCAACTCCAGGCAGTCTCCTTTAGGAGCTCCCGTGCAAACACCCTCAAGAAGATACTGGCATGGAGAGTATAGAAAGCAGAACACAACAAATCATCACAAAGATCACGCATCGGGGCCACGCTGGCTCCACTCCACAGACACAAGGGTGGTGCAGCACCCAAATCAGTGAATGTAATCTGTCACGGAAACAGAATCAAGACAAAAACCACAGCAGCAGCATCTGCACAGATGCAGAAAAAGCCTTTGACAAAATCTAATACTGATTCATGATTTAAAAAAACCCTTAGAAAACAGGTATAGAGGGATATTATCCAAGCCTGATCAAAGGGTTTTATAACAAACCTACTGTCATATTAAATTAATGGGCAGAAAGCTGAAAGCTTTCCTTCAATTTTTTTTTTGTCTTTTTGAGACAGGGTCTTGCTATACAGTTCAGGCTGGCCTTGAGCTCACTTTGTAGCCCAGGCTGGTCTCGAACTTGCAACAATCCTCCTGTCTCAGCCTCCCGACGGCTGGGATTACAGGCGTGCTCCACCACACCCGGCTAAGCTTTCCCTCTAAAATCAGGAATAAGACAAAAATATCCACTATTACCACTCCTGTTCAACATGGTTAAAAATATGAACCAGAGCAATCAGGCAAGAAAAAGAAATAAAAGTGATATGTATTGGTATGGAAGAAGTCAAGTGTATCATTTTCAGGTGACATTATCCTTTATATAGAAGAAACTAGAATAACCAGATTCAGTATTATAGCAGGACGTAAAGTCAACACACAGAAATCAAAAGTGTTCTTGTACACCCCAACGATGGACTCACTGAGAAAGAAATTAGGAAAATGATACCATTCACAGTAGCATCAAGAGAAATCAAATACTCAGGAATTAACCCACTGAAGAAGTGAAAATCCTTTATAAAGAAAAAAATACGCAAAACCAACCCTCAAACCAACCTGACAGTGCTCACTTACCTTGCAGACCTGCATATTTCAGGGACGCCCAGTTTGGTATGTTATAACACCCGCCCCCATCTTCTTGTTCTTCTGACTCACACCGGTAAAGTATTTGATTCAGCTCAGACAAAGTCAATTTAGAGGCAATACTAAGAATTGGAGAATAAGGCAACTGGTTAAAAATGCTAAAGTTTTACTTGCTGTCAACAAAAACAAAAGAAAATAGGCATTAAAATCACTATCTTTCCCACACAAAAACAAACTTGGCCATCTTTTCCAAAACCATAGGACAAATTAAGTTTGTGAACTAAGGTACCACTGTATAATAATATATATTCAGTATTTGTAAGGATGGGTACTCTTACATAGATCTGAAGATACCCAATATAATCCTTCTGGAGGAGACCTGGCAGTATGTAGCAAAGGCCTCATATGTATGGTACAGTCTAACTCCAAAATTCCATTTCTGGAATTTTATCTTAGTGCTACTGATAGCAAACACGTATCTAGCATTTACTATGTCCCCAACTGTGTCAGTTGCTTTGCATACGTTATTCTACTTAATCATTACAAACTTCGGAGGTAGGTGGTATAATAAACTCCATTTCCAAACTGGAAACTGAGATGAAGAACGCTGTAAATCACTTGCCTGTGATCATACTGACCTCGACGAAGCTGAAGCTAAACTGGGCTGAGACTTTAAACCCCCTTCTTCAGCGCCGTGTGGCACCACACAGGAGGGGATAGTTAAGGGTCCATTAAAGATGCACACAACATGGTGTACATAGTAGTGGGTAATTAGGAGCTCTCTACATGTCCCAAAAGTAGAAAATGACTGCACTAACTGCAATGCAGCCCTGTAATAAAGTAACACGCTGATACCCCAGATAGTGGCGGAGCTGGGCGCGGTGGCAGCATCCAAGCAAATGGTGGAGGCCAGATGCGGAGAAGCTGGGCCTGTGGTACACACTGCAATCCCACCATTCAGGAGGCTGAGGCAGGAAGACTGCCACAAGTCTGAGGCCTGCCTGGGCTGCACAGTGAGTCCAAGGTGTATGCAATTAACTTTCAAACAGTCCTGCAAAGCTGTATGTGTGTATGTGTGTGTGCACATCTGTGTGTGTATGTGCAGGCCTGTACGTATTTTTATCTCGGAGAAAGAGTGCACTCAAAAAGGGTGAAGGGACAGCAACCACTGACAAAACGGACACTGGCACTGAGGGTCTCGGGCCACACTGAGTGGCAAGGATAGATCTTCCAAATTGCTGAAATTGTCAAATACATAAAAAACTGCTTACATTAGGTGAGTGGTAATTCACCAGTTCTTTAAGTGGGGAATCTCTATGAGATGAGGCATACTTACGAAGCAAACGGGATCTTCAAGATAGGGTCTGAGTTGTCCACAGCAAGGCTCCCAGCTTTGAAGTGGGGACTAAACTGCGTCAGATGGTTCCGAAGAATCCCAACTGCAACTTGTGCATGCGGATCAAGACTAACCCTAAATAACAGTAATAAAAGGTGGTTAACCCTGAGGAGTAATTTATTCAAAGTGAGCAAGATATGCAAACTGTTTTAAATGTAAGTAAAGGCAACAGTTTGAATGCTAATTAACATACCTGAATATAATAACACTTCCTGGAGACAAGTTTTCGAATTCTATTTCTTGAATATATTCATTGGGCCCTTTTGTGGCAATTCCAGCTTGTTTAACAATTTTACTTTCATTGAGCTTGGAAAAAAATGTATAAAAATTGGTTCAACACATAATTCTAATGCCATCAAAGTATCCCATATAGTCAGCAATGCAAGCCCCTGTACCTGAATGTGCTCTCTGATCTCCACTGTGACGCTCGGCATCCCGTTGATGGAGTGCTCATCCTTTCTGTAAGGCTGTGTGTTCCTCTCAACAGTTCTAGCTTCAAGAACAACTTCTTCAATTTTGCCTAGAAACAAAATTTTTTAACAGGAGATTACTCCTAGTGTATATTAAAAAACCTAAATAAAAACACCATTAACCATACAAAAGAATGCAGAAATTGAATACTACCCAAACAAAAGATGGAACATAGGAAAGGTCACAATTTTATAGACTGACAAGTGAAAACACTTTATGAATGACCAGGGACAAAAACTACAGTGTCTAAGTTGCAAAAGGGTAACTCCAGCTGCTGGGAGTGCAGCGGCTCAGTGGTAGAACTGTGTTTAGCAAATGTGAGGCTGTGAGTTCAAGCCCCAGCACTAAAAACACAAACCAGACAGAAAACTATGAACATTAGTAGTGAACATTTAACCCTAAAACTACTGAAGTTTGTAAGTTTTAAAAACTGGAGTTACACTTCTTTAGCAATAGCAACACATATAAAATACTTTTATGGGAATCTTCATCCCTAAGTAAACAAACTTGGAAGTTGCTGTTTGTATAAGAGCAAGGTCTGCTGTAATGTACTATCTAAAATGGTAAGGAAATAGAGACATCTAGCAAAAAAGTAAGTAACAATAAGGACATATCTCAGGGACACACTTTATAATTAATTTCTGTTTTTGTTTTATTTGATACAGGGTCTCCCTATGTACATCAGAGCGGCTGTGAACTCACTCTGTAATGCAGACTAGTCCTCAACTCATGGCAATCCTCCTGCCTCATCCTCCAAACTGCTGGGATTACAGGTGTGCACCACCATGCCTGGTTGTACTTTACAATTAGATGTCAAAGGAGAGACATAACTATGACTGTTGTATGTTTAGAAGAGAGAGAGATCACTGAGTAGTTTTAGGGTTATCAAAGGAGACAGAACTTTAGTCTTTGAAGGAGATAAACAATTTATGTACAAGCACAAGTCAGCTGCTTGGGGAAGAGCAAAAATGTCTACTTGGAGGAAACACTAGAGTGGCCTAAGGCAGGACGGTGGACAAGGATGGGTTATCGAGAG
Source organism: Dinomys branickii (assembly GCA_004027595.1). NCBI lineage: Eukaryota > Metazoa > Chordata > Mammalia > Rodentia > Dinomyidae > Dinomys > Dinomys branickii. The sequence continues at coordinate 45,220 of PVLD010006540.1, read as the reverse complement.
TCTTAAGTATTTGGACTATCTTCCACTTGTGTTTACATAAACAACGCACACTTACACACAAACACACATATGTATATACAGAAATATTTATAGAGCACAAGAAATACATGGCCACTATACGCACACACACACACACACACACACACACACACACACATAAGTAAAAGGAATATTGTATTTTAAGATGTAAACAGTACTTCAAACACTCAAAAAAGGACCGCTGGGAGTTCAAGGCCAGCCTGGGCTACAAAACAAGTTTAAGACTAACCTGAACTGTATAGCGAGACCCTGTCTCAATAAGACAAAAAAAAAAAAAAAAAAAAGTTAACATTTGAGACTACAATATTTCTGTTCAGATTTTGTCCCATGCAGTAAAAATATCTGAAATTTCTAATTCTTTATCTCAAAGACATCTATACTTGCACTGTTATATAACATACAATGACAATTCAATATAACAGTATAGTACCTGTATAATTTAATACATAGTTATAATACTGATTGATTGATTGATTGAAACAGGGTCTCACTATGTAGTGCAGACTGGCCTTGGACTATGTAGCCCAGGCAGGCCTTAAACTCAGTGATCCTCCTGCCTCAGCCTCTGAAGTGCTGGGATTACAGGCATGCGCCAAAACGCCTGGCAACAATTGTTAGACTGCATACCAGGGATGCACATTTGAGGTACTTCATTGCTGTAAAATGAAGTCTTGGGGTTCCTGAAAGCCGTTCTCGACACAGCCACGACAGACTGGTGGATGCTAGGTGAGTGTCTTGTCACCGCCACGATGTCTTCATCCACCTGATCTACGTACACCTGCGGGGTGGAAGGGTGGCTGGGTTAGTTCTCAGACTGCAAAGTCTTTTTCTGGGATCCTTCAGAAGGAAATTTAGAAGTCTCAGGGCTCTTGCCTGAATAAAACCTTTGGCTCCAAGCTCTTGATGAAGTTTATTGATGGCACACCTAGCTGCAATAATTCCACTCTGGAAATTAACTTCACCCAGATCTGATGGCAATGCTCCAGGATTCCACTTAGTGTAAAACCGTTCTTCAGAAACCACTGATATCTGGGGAAAGGTAAAACTCGGTTAGATACGTATTTTAATTACAATGAGAAGTTCTGATAAAAATGCTCAAAAGTGGAAGCTACTTGATTTTAGAGAACAACATATAAACAAACCTGATGAGGCACTAACTCATCGTAGCCTCGGGTGCTTCCACTAGCACAGGATGCCATAGAAACAATGGTAGTACTTGGAAGAGCGTCATAGGCTGATCTATGCTAGAAAACAGAAGCAAAGCCAAAGCTTACACTCTTTCAAATGCTGAGTGACATTCTATAGCACAATGAAGTAAAAAGATAATTACATAAACACATCTATGAAGTACTACTGTACATTAATTTTTTTTTTTTTGTACTCAGAATCAAACTCAGGATCTTGTGCTTGCTAGGCAGGCACTGTGCTGCTGAACCTTTTCTGGCCCTGTAAATTAATTTTTAAAACAACAGAATATTCTAAAATCTAGGTATAATCACTTACAAATCTAATATGCTATTTTGAAGTCTGTGAATATTCTTGCTACAAAATATGAGGACCAAATATCAAAACACTCAGTGAAACAGGTAAATACAAGAAACAGAGGGCTAGGGATGTAGCTCAGTGGCACAACTGCCTGCCTGGGAAGCACAAGGTCTTGAGTTCAATTCGCCGTACCAAAAAAAAAAAAGAAGAAGAAATAGATGCTTACCACAATAGGACACTCGTTGTCATGGGTGATATCCATAAACAGGGCATGTGCGATAGCTGGCACCAAAGGCCGCAGACAGGGCTGAACAAAGGACCCGACAGGCTCCCCGCCGTAGCGGTACACCAGTCTGCCCTCCTCGTGACTGTTGTATGCACTCATGGCCTCTGCAGAGCACCACAGAATATTTTAACAATCTCCCTATGTCCAGGGCGAGATTAGATTTATTATCATGACTAATTTTTAAAATAAAGAACACATGAATCTTATAAAGAATCGATGTCTTTAAGCAATTAAACAAATGTCCCCTAATTTTAGTGATCAAGGCGGGCCTCTTATAACTTAACAGCAGAAATGGCTCAAGTAGGAAGTATTGGTTTATTGAGAGGTTGTCTCTACAAAAATCTATGAGAAAAAAAATCTAGAAATTATGTCTTAAATCCAGGTAGGAGATAAAAAAATACTTACATATTTCAAACAATAAAAAATGATTGTTCTTCAGTCATAAATTCATCCCACTGGTCTTTTAATACTTTTTTTTTTGTGGTACTGGGGATTGAACTTAGGAACTTGCACTTGCCAGGCAGGTGCTTATTTCACTGAGCTATATTCCCAGCCCCTACTGGTCTTTAATTTGAAATGAGGTAACAAACCTCAAAGTAGACTATTTTTTGTCTTTTTGAGATAGGGTCTCGCTATGCAGTTCAGGCTGGCCTTGAGCTCATTTTGTAGCCCAGGCTGGACTTGAACTCCCAATGAACCTCCTGCCTCAGCCTCTCCAGTGCTGGGATTACAGGCATGTGCCACCACTCCTGGCCAAAGTAGACATTTTTACTGATCAAAAGAGTTACATAAAAAACTTCATATAGACTATTTAAATGAACAACCTTAAAGTTATTGTGTTTTACATAAAGCTCTTAAATGCCTTTTAATCTACTTAGAGAAAAGGTAAAATTTTAGACAGGAAATATTCTTCAATCAGCCTACCTCGTATTAAGGAACTAATGCCCAGTCTAGTGACAAAGATATTGTCCAGATCTTCACTTCCTGTGAATAGTTCAGCTACTACATATAAATTGGGTTGTAATTTCCTAGCAGCATCCAACATGTACTGCAAGAAGCACAGTCAGAAATGTAAAAGAAAGAGAAAAGAAAGATGGGTTGGAAGGGAGGAGGCAAGACTAGGTGGGGATTTGACAGAGACATACAGCAAAACAGAGTGGGCATCCAGAGAGTTTCCAAATAATGTTTGTTTCACATGTAAGAAAAGCCCAAGCAAGCCGACACAACAGAATTCATGTAACATAATACAGTTAAAAAGGAAGATTAGGGTGTGCAAAAGATAGAGACAAAAGGAGAAAAAAAGGAAAAAGAAAAATATTAGTGTCATTAAAAATGTAATGGGTAACACTGCAAATCTGCCTATCTTCCCCCTATTTTTTATTTTTAATACCTCTATTCAGTAGTCAGACTGTTAATGTTTGGTTGGTTTATGAAGCTTATCTTTACTGACAAATTGTCTGTTGGTAAATTATTTGCAAAGATTAGCTCTGACTTGCTAACCTGAAGCCTGTAGATAGTAACAAACTCCAGCATCTCACAATTTATACTTATGTAATTTGTTTTACATTGGTGCTATCTAGCTGAGAGTCAAAGAATACTGATTTAAAATCAGACATCAGATTAATTCCAAAATTTTTTCACAAGGTAACAAAACATCTGAAATTCTATTAGCTAACAAGTAGAATCTCAGAGGATTCTATAATTTTAAATTATGCAAATTAAATGCTGACATTCAGTTCTGTCATAATGTCACAATAAGTGTTTACAGATTTGCTGTTGCTAAGGCTAATGTTAAAAAAAAAGAAACTCTGCCCACTTTTGGAGCTAAACAATGTTCTACTACTGTAACTAATGTTACTAAATCCCTCCAAGTGAAATCAAGTTTTCATCATAGGACTTCATACATACACATTACGATTGTGTGTAAAAATTACAGAAACAGGTAGTTTTCAAATAAGCACATATTTCCAAACAATATCCAATTATAAACTGGGAGCTACTGTACCTGTTGGAATGAAAGTTGTAAGCACTTACTTACGAAGCTGCATTAGGTAGGATGGAATTGTATAAATGTTGGCATGGTTCATAAGTAGCTTTTACAAGTTCAACAGCAAATATACAATAGTTGTGTTTATATTTTGTAGTAAGTAACTGGTATAAACTGAGTCAGTGAGGCTAAGCAAGCCTCAATGTGGCAGAGTCTGGAGTTTATACCACCGCCACAGGTCTCCAGCAGAGCGCTTCCTGGCCACGCAGAGGTGGCAGAGGGCTGCGAGCGCAGTGCAGCGCAGAGCACTTGTCTACTCTGCTGAGGCCCTGCTCGATCCCTAGACCCTCTTCCCAGCACAATCACGCTGATACATAGAAAACTACTCAGCTTGACATTGGCTACTCGTACATACTGAAAGCAACCTAAGGAAAGGCATGTATTTTGTCTATGACCTTAGGCAGCATAGTTTTGACATATATTTTGATATATAAAGGGACCAACTTCCCCAAACTGAAGTTTAAAAACTAACTTGTCAAACACTTTGTCACCAGTTTTCCATACCCACTGCGTTCAGATTGTTAGAATTAGGCAAATCATGCCAAAGTGTTCACTTTTATCACCAAAACAACCAGAACCCAAGCAGCGGAATGAAGCGCGTGTCTGTGTGGCTGCTTAGTCAAGGGCGCTACGCCACAGTGCTCATCGTCACCGCTACTGTGTCTCCGTGTGGAGAGCCGTGCCTCCGTACCTCTGCTACGTGGATAGGCGTCGAGTGGCAGTTATCCAGACGGACGCCCTGGAAGAGCGTTGCCGTTATCTCCGTGTATTTCCTCATGTGTGCCCAGAGGTAGGGACAGTCCTCTGGTTTATTCCCGTAGCGCAGTTTCACACTGTCGCCCCAGCATATAAGTTCTCGCCTTAAGTACACATCCGAACCTGTTCAGAAAGAAGCTTGCCTTCAGTGGTTCAGGAAACAGAATAGAAGTAACTGCCTCAAAGAAACACTGTCATCTTCATTTTATTGAAAAAAATGTATCTTAGCGGATGTCTGCAGTAGGTAGGGATTACATGTATCGTGGGGACTGGCACACAGACACAGTACATCCCTCCATTTCTAGAGCTTCCCATTTGTAAAACACCCATTAAAGAAATACTGTCTTTTTTTTTTTTTCTTTTCTTTTTTTTTTTAAAGACAGTGTCTCACTATATAGCTCAGACTGGCCGTGAACTCATGCTCATCCTCCTGCCTCAGTCTCCGGAGTGCTGGAGTGAATTATTTCTACCACACAAGAGATCTGGTTAAATTAAACCTAAAGTGGTATGACACAAAAATTTAGAATTAATACGATATTAATTTATACCTCACACTGTTTTGCAAAAATTCTAGCTTATGATCTCTTCAAAAAACTGTGGGCTTAATTTCAAAAATTCAAGTTGCTCCTTAAGCAAAAACACTAATAGTAATATCACAGGCTCTTAAAAACTATGGTTTTACCAAAAACATTTAGAGCTCCATCTCTACCTTTCTATTAATCTCTGAGAATAGTTACATTACATATTTGTCATACCACAGAATGAATCATTTCATCTGGAATGGCTAGGAGAGAGAGGGCAGATATACTCAAGACCAGAGTTACACAGTTATATTCTTATAAGAATTCTGATTTAACTTAAATGTTACGAAAATAAATTCTGAGTTCTGAAATGTTGAAAAGCACTCCCACATTTCCTGCAAAATGTTTCCTAACAAGGAAACAGTAGTAGAAAAAAGAAGCTAAAAATAAGTGAGGGAACCTAGAAACAATTTCCAGTTTAACTGTCTTTCAAATTCTTCAGAACCAATGAGTGAAAATCTTTCTTATGATAATTTTAACAGCAATGGTTTCAAACTTTTAAAAAGTGCAATAAAATAATATTTTGCCCAAATAGTAGCTCATATAGATTTAAAAAAAACATTAAACATACAAATACACAAAAGCAATGGGGGTTCGAGACAGAGTCTTGTACAGTTCAGACTGGCCTCCAACTTGCAGCAATCCCCTGCTGTGGCCTCTCAGGCACTGGGAGCACAGGTGTGCACCAGCACGCCCAGCTCCAGAAGTATCTAGTTTAAGGAAGTGCACGGAAGGAAGCAAAGACCAGGAAAAGGTATGAGCATCATCCTTTCAGTCAACTCCTTTTTTCTGTCAAATATTTATATCTCATACCTATTTTGCAAACATTCTAGCTTACAGTCTGTTTTAAGATGGCCCAATTTCAAAGATTCAAACTGCTCCTTCGGGGGACGGAGCAAACATAACTGGTCCTTCAAGCTGCAGCCCTGCCCTAAGCACTCCCTTCGTGCTTCTCTCAGAACGAGGCTCCTCCAATGCTCGTAGTGCAACAGCTGTAAAACTAGCCTTGCTGGGGAAAGATCCAGTAGAACAGATCACATTGTGAACTTTCCAAGAACTCTTCCTTTCCTTTTTACAGAGAAGTGAAGAATGAAGTACCTGGTTCGGCGAAGTTTCGGAGAGGATCATCCCCCATCACCCACCCGTTATGTGCCATGAAAAAGCAGGCTTTATTTGGGTTGTGCATCATGGGTTCTTCTGTGGATAAGGCCATCTCTTGAAAGGGGAAAGTAAAATACCTAGAGAGACAATGAAATATTAAATCCACACAGAGCAGCTCCTTGGAGAGAATCTGAATTTGCAACATTAAAAATTAAACTTCTCCCCTACTGAGAAGAGTCAATAAAATTAGCCTGACACTATTTCCAGGATATAAGTCCAGATATAAAGATAGACAGAATTTTTGAGTTAATGTAGAAGGATTTGAAGATTGGTGAGTTTAATTTTTAAAACCTAAAATTGTAAGAAAATTGCTCGAGAAGCTCCTATTGCTTTGCCAAGACTTTTATTATCCTCCCGTCCAGCTTATGCGGCACATCCCTCACAGGAAGGGCTAGACACCTGCTCGAGGTGGCTGTCATTCAAGTAGTACTAGCAGGGGCTGCAATCTGACCACTTCTTGCAAAAGATGATGTGAGACCCTTAATTTCTTGTGTTTGGAGCAGTGTTGAGGTAAAGTTTTGAGTCATGAGGGTGGAGTCCTCAGGAGTGGATTAATGCCTTTCTTGAGTGAGTTCTGGCCCTCAAGGGACTGGATCAGCTATCATGAGAATACGAGGTGGGCTCCCCAAGAGAGGTTGCTCCCCGCATTCACCCCTCTCTCCCATACGTGCTCACTGCCCTTCTACTTCCTATCCTGAGTGGATTTGGAGCCAGGCCCTGGCCAGAAGCTCAGCACAGGCGGGCATCACACTTTGAAGACTTCCCAGGCTCCAGAACCCTGAACCCAAGTAAATCTGTCTTTATAAATGTTCTAATCTCAGGTACTGTCATCCTAATGACAGAAAAGACACTGAGGATGCAGGCCTCCCAAAACATTAATGTAAGTAGTATCTATAAACCGGCTCACAGTGAGGTATTTTTAATTAAAGATCTGCCGAACAAGACTAACAGAGACTAAATACACTCATGAGTTAAAGCTTTTGCTTCACTGGAAGGACTGTTCCGAACTCAGACCTTAAAGGAAACACACTAACTTGCAAGATTAAACACAATTTTCCATCTTTAACCATCAATGATAAGAAGACAAAAATGAAATACCTGGTAACTAAGGGATGTTTTCTAGTGACAGGTCCTAGTTTAGGACCATGGCCAGCCATTCGTTCATAAAACACATTTCCCAAAAGGCAATTAACGGCCTAGAAAATATTAAATTATATTGTATCATCAACAACGAAAAATAATACTAAGACTCAAAGAGAAGTAACGGTGTAACAGTAGGTCAGACCTGCTCCTGGTGATAGTGCACCAGCTGGTGCTTCTCAGAGTTCAATTCCTCAAGCCGCTTCCGGAACCAATTGCAGCACTCTTCAATTGCGGCTGGCCCGTGGCTAGAGCAGACAGAGCAATGCAAACCCATTCAGTGGTTTCACAAAACCTACATGGAAAAGCTTTCTAACGGGGTCACAGAACCCTTCAATATAATCATTAGGATCTTACTAGGGCTGAAGAACTATTCCAACTGCAAAAATGTTTGCATACATACATAGAAATATGATCTGGCACAAGGTGAAGGGGGAAGATGCCACAGGCTCAAGTAGCAGAATTATGGATCTCATTTCATTTTGCTTTCTGTGACGCATTTTCATAAGTAGCATGAAAGCCATACTCGCCATAAAGGTGCACATGTAATCTCACAAGACAAATATATAACATACTTATGTGGTATGAAAGTTGCCAATGCAATATTCATATCTACAGTACAGCCAAGCCGCCTGTATTCAGGATCCTGAATAATCTTAAGATGTTGCTTTGGATCAGACTTCGTTACTCTCCTATTTTCTGGAAGAAAGAAAAATGGTATCTTAAATGCACGTAACCACAAAGGGATTATTCAAGCATCCTTCCTGCTTCTCCTTTTTTTGTTTTTGAGATAGGGTCTCACTGTATAATTCAGGCTTGCCTTGAGCTCACTACATAGCCCAGGCTGGCCTGAAACTAGTAGTGACCCTCCTGCCTCAGCCTCCAGAGTGCTAGGATTACAGGCATGCACCACCATGTCCATCTTCTGCTTCTCCTGCTGTTATCAGCCCCACCCCACACAGTGGGGTATTAACAGAGAGAAAAAATATTATAAAAAGGAAACACAAGGATTCCTTTGGTTGAATCCTAGTCCACTTCGCTGTCTCAGTCACAATTCATTTATTCACTTTTCAGGCACACACCCCACATACCCTAACCTCAGGGGTTCTACTTCCTCAGGGACGGCTTCTGTTTTGAAAGTAAGTCTTATCAACAGCCTGACTTTCTTTACATTCTCTGACAGAGGCACATAGCTTTGTTTCCATGGATTATTTTGTTTTTATCTACAACCACATCACTTACACAATAACAAGAAGAAGGAAAGAAATGGTTTTGGGGGGAATTTTCATTCTTTTTCTGGACCTTGTTTCTAATAAATCAGGCATTGATGCAGGACTGTCTCCATGGAAGTGAATTTATATTAAGTAATTAATTCATATTTGGCTTAATTTACAGATACTTTGAAATAGCTTATAAAAACACAAAGTAAAATAAATTCTTAATTATGTCACACATTATGACATACCCTTGAGAGGTTTCTACTGATTCCAGAAATACAGTGTTATAGTATCAAAATAACCCAAATATTCTAAATATTATATAATAAGAGTTAATTATGTTAATCAAGAGAAAAAGTTATCTTTCACGCAAGAGTAATATTAACCTTCTCAAAACTGATAGGGACAATCTGATGTCCATCCTTTACCTTGGGTGAGAAGTCTTCTAAATTCCTCAACTGCTCTGTGCTCATCTACTTGGAAGAATTCCCACAGCTTAATCTTTGGATAAATATCCTCCCAAATTACTTTTCGAATGCACTGAAAAATTTCAATAGTGAAAAAAATGTATGAATATAAATCTTTTCACCAAATACTGCTTACTGCCTTAAAAGACAGATTATAACTAATTTTCAACCACGTATTTAATTTGTACTTGGAAGCTGTGTTACTCTGATTTGGAGCAATGGTCCTCTACGCATACTTACATTCATGTGGTAATCATTTTCAACCAATGGCGGGATTCCTTTTTCTCTGTATTTCCCTTCTGCAACCTCACAGGAGAGATGCCAAAGTGCTCTGTCTAAAATCCAGGCAGGTTTTAAATGTGGAGAATTCACAAGGTTATATGCAGATTCTGGATGTTCCTGGATCCATTTACTGTTAGCAGCTTAAAAAAAAAAAAAGGAAACATATTTTAGGACCAAACTGAATACTTTGTAATTAAAGATAATATGGTGCCGGGCATGGTGGCCGCATGCCTGTAATCCCAGTACTTGGGAGGCTGAGGCAGGAGGATCGTTGTGAGTTTGAGGCCAGCCTGGGCTACAAAGTGAGCTCAAGGCCAGCCTGAGCTGCAGAGTGAGACCCTGTCTCAAAAAGACCAAAAAAAAAAAAAAGATAAACTTAGTATACTCCGTTTAAAGGTAAAATATTGACATGTACCACTTATTCCCTTCTAGGACATTAATATTTTAAGATACTATCATATGAAAAATTTCTTCGGTTATGACATCCTGCAGTCTATTTCACCACATTATTTTAAACTTTGACACTGCTTAGAAAATCCTGAGGTGTTGCTTCCAATATGTAGCTATTATGAATTGTGCTGCTATCAATAGACTGATAATAAAAAAAATGTAGTATTTACATAAAACAGAGTACTACCTGCTATAGAGATGAGTCATTTGTCACAAATGGAAGCACCTTGAGACCATAACGCTATATAAAATAAATTAGTCACACAGATTAAATAATATCGCATGGTTTCTCTGACATGAGAAACCCAAATTATAGAGAGCAAAAGTGAGAGCTCTCTCAGGAGGGAAGGGGACCGAGAGGCAGGGGAAACACGGGGGAGAAGGGGAAGAGCAAAGAGTGACGGTGTGCTGCGCATAGGCACCAGCTTGACATGGGATGTAAACACTGTGCACTGCAAACACGGACTAACTGAGAAACCAGAAAACCCTGGTGGAAGAAACACCAGTTCCCTCGATCCTTTGCACAGCTGATCCTAGAGGTTAATATGTGCTTGGATAAGACAGACAAAAGTGAGGCTAAAAAAATTGCTAAAAGAAGTATACTGAAGGACAACGATGAAGTTTGTATCTTACTACTCATCTGCATTCAGAATCAAAATCAGGAGTTTGGGAGGATTCCAATTATTAAAGATAATTTACAACATTGAAAGATTTTTTAAATGGAGACTTGTACACAATTTATATATTATCCATCCACCCACCCACCCACCCACCATTCATCCACTGATCTGTTTTTTTTTTTTTTTTT
>PVLD010006540.1:0-34401 GCA_004027595.1 Dinomys branickii | reverse complement strand
GCTTCCTGGATAGCTAAAGGTTACATGTGTGTGTCACCTCAGTCAGCTTGTTTAATATTTAAAGTGAGTTAGTATCCCCTGAATTCACACTAAGAAGAATTATTAGTGGAATAAAAATAGCAATTATTGCATATGTACTATACATATGGAATTCTTCTAAGCAGTTAAATGCACTAATTTATGATTTCTCGTTTCCTGCCATGTGATACAGAACATACGATTATGTTCCTTGAACAGATGAAGAATGGAGGCACAGAGGGACAAATAACAGGCAAAGTCATATGGCCAGGAATTAACTTCGGTGATTCTCTACTCAGAGTCTGGAATCGGAACGTTGCTCTGCTGCCTCTAACACTCTGCTTCCAACTTTTAATTGGAATAAGCGCCTGCCTAGCAAGCGCAGGGTCCTGAGTTCAATCCCCAGTACCGCCAAAAAAAAAATAAAAAGTAGCTGCTCCAGCTTCTGTGTCATATTCTGCCCCAGGTTCTGCTCATGTTGCATTGGGTCAGATTCAGTGTCTTATCCCATGTACCTTTAAGGAAGACTCCTAGTGACCCCTGACTTGTGTAATAGTAAGCTCCCAAAACAGTTCTTCTCAATATTTTGAAGTAAAATTAAGTGTCAAATGAAATAATTCTAAGCATTAGGTAATGAGGGTCTGTATATTTCTTCTAATTCTACAGGAAAGAGGAATGAAACTCCCAACTGTGTTTAACATAACAAAAGGAAAAATTAATCACAGGCTTCTGGAGTGGTACAGTAGAGAACTCAATGAACAGTCTCCACTGTAACTGGTGAAAAACATTAAAAAATCTTTAACGTCTCTCGAAGCTATTCTAAGGGCATCTACATACAGAAACACACACCAATGCAACAGCAGCAAGAATCTGCGGCATGTATCAAGACCAGGCTCTCAGTGCTCATGGTCTGTTACCCCCAGGGCTGGGATATCCAGTCACAAGAGGGAGCTGGGTAGAAAGACAGCTGCGACATGGGAGGGGAATGTGGGGCAGCCAGACCTTCCTAGGTGAGATTACAGCCCCAAATGGGAGCAGGGGGCAAGAGCTACGCCGCCAAGAATACAGCACCTGAGAGACAGCAACTGTGCACAGCAGTCATGGGCAGGACAATGCAGCAGGTCTCTGTTTAAATGCCAGAGACTCCTGCTGTTCTTACCAAGACCTACGGAATTTTCCTTAGTAGATGTTCATGTCTCTCCATTTGCCAAACATTTTCCTGGGGTGTCTGTCTGTCTGTCTGTCTGTCTGTCTCTTTTCTTATTTATTTATTTATTTAGGTGGTACCGGGAATCAAACTCAGGACCTTGTGCTTGTCAGGTAGGCGTTTATTCCACTGAACTATATCCCTAGCCCTTCCTGGGGACTTTAAATGATTGTTTTAAAATAATTTTCAAGATCTACCAGTGTGAGCCTGAGATTAAGAATGCTGGGAGAAGATGGCAACTGGATAAGCAGCAGAGAAAGATCCTCTTGGAGTATTGCCAGCCAGACACTGGAATATAGCAACATGAGAAAGACAAGAAAGACAGAAGCAGATCCCCTGGTCCCAGGAAGGATATGAAATGAGAACTGAAGCCCTCAGAAAGAGCAAACAGGATCCTTCCCTGAGGGAAAGCTTGGGCAGCTGCCATAGCACAGTGAGAGGAAGAGGAAGAGGAGGAGGAGAAAGAGGGAGTCACCACTCCATACACATCCTCAGCCCACTCCCTCATTCCTACATGTGCAGCTTCAGCTTTGGAAGCCTGCACTTGTGGGAGCCTCCCCACTCAGCCAGAGGAGAGTGGAATTCCAAGAGCTGGGCCAAAACCAGAGCAAAGAAAGTGCAGCCCGCAAAAGCAGCAGTTGGGAGGTGTTGTCGAACCCAACTTGATGATGAAAAGGTACAACAGCCACTAAAGCAGAATGCCCACTCTGCTGTGACCAGTTCTAATCAGCGCCCTGAGGCAAGGCAGAGACAAAGCTACCAGTACACAGCCTGCCACACCCAGCTCCACAGCTGCCCCAAGGCTGTATCCTGCTGCCTCTCCCATGAGAGCAACTATCAGCAGAGAGCAGCAAGAGAGAAGCGGCAGCGACCCTAGGGCCACAGCAATACCCAGGGATCCAGCCAATGAAGAAACGGGAACTGCAGCACAACAGTGAGAGTGAGGTGCAGATGGAGTGGGCCAGATGGCCCCATACCCTGCTCACTCCAACACCAAGCAGGAAACACGAGCTGAGTTCCCGGGCTCCAGCTCCCGCCCTGAACTCCCTCTGTGAGCACATTGAGACTTGGCTGGTGCCCCTTGCTCCCAACATGCGTTCCTGACAGCAATGGGCTGAGTCCACAGGCTTCAAGACCTACTCTATATTAATATGAGCACCAAGAGGGACTTCATACTGCTTGCATATATGAACTTTGTATGAACTCATAGCGACAAATTATACAAATATACAAATTATACAAAAAGTAGCAGTCCTGGAGACCAAGAGATGACAACATACTCTACACAGAAAGAAACTCCTCCAACTGTCTTCTAGAACTAAAAACTAAACTTAGCACACACCCTGGACTACCTCAGTGAACACGGGTGGGGGAGACTTCACGCCACTTGTGCCCAATGCCCAGCTGTGTAAGGGGCAGGGAGCAGCAGCACTGGACATTGAGAGGTGGGAGAAGGCGAAGACCTGGAAGTAGGGTGCAGACCCAGATCTCTAGCTCAGCGGGGATGGCCTCCAGAGAGTCACAGGCAGGCTGCAGGGAGACAATCGTGGCCTACAAGGGGACCCCAGGGGCCCTGACAGGGAGCTCAGCAGCCTGTTGGGTAAGGGGCCTCCCCACAGGCTATGTGAAAATCCTGAGGACCTAGACCAGGCCCCTAGGCACATGGTGACTGGGCAGAGTCTGGAGGTCCATGGGGGTGACTGACCTCACGACCCCAAGGACTAGACTCTGGGTTGCTTGTCAGTGGGGTGCTGATCATAGTGTGCCTGGGCCCCTGTCTATGTATTATCATTGAGGTTGGGTGCTTTTCCACCTAGTGCCATGGTAATTTGTGTGCACCCATGTCTGTTGTAGCATAATTTGAAGCAGCCATGTGTCTTCCCAATGTGGGTGCCCAAGGGAATGAATAAAACCAAAAAGTACAGTTATTATCAGAGGGAAGACAGTCGACTGATTAGGTGGGAGAACAACAGAGAAGAGGGAGGAGAAAATTGTCTGATTAATCGTACACGCCTTTATTTGCACAACTGAGTAACAAATGTGAACAGTATGTAATACAGCAAGCACTGTTAATTCTCTACTCTTTTCTCTATAATTTTGTATTTCCATTATTGTGGTTTATGTCTGTTTGGTTGTTGATGTTTCCATTCTTTTGTCTTTAAAATAAAAAAAAATTTTTTTTCATCAGTTATGGTTGTTTTACTGGGTAGAGGGTGTGTGGAGCCCTCCTGCCACCATTCTGGAAGTGGATTCCCCCTGAATGGTAACTGTTTAAATGAAATCCCAGAAAGGACATGATGATCTGCAAGCTTCCAGGTAAGGCTGTGACGAAGTTCACTTCTTTTGCATTGCACAGAATCTCTCAAAGCCTTTGGAAATATAGTCTATGGCAAAAACTGCTATTGTACTTCAATTTTCATTCTTTCTTCCTTTAGTAATAAAGCCAAGGTTCAGCTGTACAGGTGGCTGCCAAACTAAAGACTTCATTGTGAGTCTTCCTAAAGGTATGTGGGATAAGACACCGGATCTGACTCGACGCAATGTAAGCAAAACCTGGGGCAGAACGTGGCACAGAAGCCGGAGCAGCCATGTTTGATTACAAGTTGGAAGCACAGTGCTGGAAATGGAGAGCAGCATGAGAGAAAGACACTCCTTCCCTCATGCCATGGGGCTACTATTTTAGCCCCTGGATGCCACGTCTTTCATAAGAGGTAAACGGAACTTCAATCCTAAACCACTCTAGTTTTCTGTCTCTGACACAGCTACCTAAACAGTATTCTCATTCTATAACATGTAACTAACATGCCATTATATTGATAAACAAAATGTGAATAATATTATAGATGTCTGGGTAATTATCAACGCTGTCAATTTCTCAAGTGACAAATACTGCGTTACAGTCTGTACTGCAGACATGGAACCCTGACTTACAAGTGTGCGCAGATTTGTCGTTACCATGGGGTATTACTGTCTGTGGTAGCTAACTGGGTTGATCTGAGTAAGAAACACCCAACTAAACGGGATCAGCATAGTTCTGGGTGTGGCTGAGGGGTTTACTCCAGACAGAACACCCATCCTGGGCATGAGTGGCATCAGCCAATATTTCCTTCCGTGTGTGCCATAATGTGCACTGCCTGTGCGGAATGGAAGGGAAACAGAAGAAAGCACACTTCTGTTTCTTCGGGTAGGAGCCCCAGTCTTCACCTTGGACTCAGTGCCTGGCTTCGGGCACACCCTTCAGCCTTCTGTCATAGGTGCTTTGGCACCCTTATGTGGACTTACACAGGACACTACAGCCAGCTCCAGGCCTTTGACTGGACCCTTAAGATCCCCAGTAGACAGCAGCCCTCCTACACTCTTCCACACCCAACTCGGCGGTCGGCCACTGTAAGCCAATCTTGTAAATTCATATATATTTGTGTATCTTGCATTAAGTAAGCACTGTAAGCACTGACTGATACATCGTCTATATTGATAAACTAGGTCTATAATCTTTAAACATCTTCATATTTTCTACAGTTTCTTGGAAAACAGGAAACAACACTCATTTCATTTAAATTCTTACACCATGTAGAATATCTATTCTTTATATATGGCAGTTATCAGTGTCCACATTTTTCTATATTACAGCACATATGGAAGGTAATATTTGTAACGTACACTGGTTTAACTGCAAGCTCATGGCTAGAGGCTTCATCAGACTTTGTGCAGCTGCTCTGATGGGTAAGGGGGGTAATTAGTTCCACCAGTAGGGAAAATTTTGTTTTATAAGATTCTATGTAATTAAGGTTATCTTGGGAACCAGAATGGGCTAACTACTTTTTTTTTGGCACTCTTTTCACACGTTAAATATGTAACTTTGGAAAGTTTACTAGTGATTTTCTCTACAATAACAGAAGTCATTCAGTTATTCATATATGCTGTAGGACTAAAGCTCACTGGTATACAGGTATTAATTTCTAAATAAGTACTTATATATCAACTCTATTTTCAACTAATACAGTTTTTGCTAAAAGAAAAAAAGTGACAATATACAAAATGAATTTTAAAATTGAAGAATATTTTCTTTTCTTTTTGAGACAGGGTCTCACTGTGCAGTTCAGGCTGGCCTTGAGCTCACTTTGTAGCCCAGGCTGGTCTCAAACTCACAGCAATCCTCCTGCCTCAGCCTCTCAAGTGCTGGGATTACAGGCGTGTGCCACCAGGCCTGGCTGAAGAACATTTAACCACCGCTTACTTCTTTAAAATTCATCTTCACCTTGAGACTGTACTCTTAAGTAAAATAAATTGGACATACATGTTTAAATACCACATTGTTTCTCTGGTATGAGAAACCAAAAGTATAGATAAAGATCAAAATGTGTAACAGATATTGGGAAATGGGAAGAAAATGTTTAAATGAGAAGGGCAACAAGAGGGAACAGAGAAAGGAAGAGGTACAAGAAAAATGAGAATAGAAGGAAAAACACGTAAACAAAGCTTTTGCAAACAAGAGGGGAAGAGCGCTTAAAGGGAGAAGGGAATGAAGAAGATAAAATGCATCTTATATAACTGGTAGGGATGTCGCTCAGTAGTACAGTACAAATGTGTGTGTATACAGATGAGTATCAGTGAATAAAATAATTAGAATTCTATATTCTCATCACAATTAATGAAGGCCATACCAGTATGGTTGTAGACAACATCTGTAATACAAAGAACATTCCATTCTTTCTTCAGTTTTTCCACTAGTTGTCCAACGTCATGCCAGGTATACTTTCTATCAGATCTTGAAAAGTCAGGGTTTAATTCCAACTGGTCAGACAGGGAGTAGCACGACCGAGAAAGCCCGAGAGTCTGCAGCGGAGTGAAGTGGATCATGTTGTAGCCTGCAAAGCAAGAAAGTTAAGGACTACTGTGAGAAAAACACGACTAAGCTAAAAGTAAGCAAAATACCAATGTAAACTCTCTCAAGCAACTATACATAGAAAGGCAATCAGACTACTAGACAAGGCGTCAAAGACATGGGTTCAAATTCCAGCCGAATACGCTGCTTAAATCATTTAGTGTGATTAGTCGTCTAATTTACAAGACAGGGATAATGAGGTAATATACTTGAAAAAATTACACACAGTATTTAGTTGTTACTAGGGGTTTGGTTTTTATTTGTTGGATATATGAAAATATTTCCCATGCAAGTACATCAATATACATCTTTTTCCTACTTTTAATATCCTACAGTATATTCACAGAATTTAGTTATGTCAGTGAACTTTTCATTTCTTTCTTCTTAGTGTATTCAACTTGAAAGCAGAAAACGAACATTATTGTAATAGTTTAATGCTAATTTTCATATGTGAAAACAAAATCTTAGACATGATAATGTCACTTTATCAGAGTTCTTTCACTCATTAAATAAAATCACAGAACTTGCCATTTTTACAGATTAAAAGTGGTCAAGTACCCAAGTGTGCTGGTACCTGCCTGTAAACCCAGTACTTGGGAGGCTGAGGCAGAACGATCGTTGCAGGTTCAAGACCAGTCCGGGCTACAAAGTGAGCTCAAAGCTAGCCTAAACTGCATAGAAAGACCCTGTCTCAAAAAAGACAAAAACCCCCAAACAAACAAAAGTGGCCAAGTATAAAAAATTTCATATGACTTTATCTCTATTGCTAAATACATTAAAAAACAAAATTAACACAACTTTTGAAAACTATTAAGGATTATATTGATTTCTAAAAAAAAAAAAGGAAGCTGACATTACCAGATTCTTTCGCGACCCTAAGTCTGCTTTCCCACTCATCAAAAGGCCCTAAACACTTCGCTAAGAAAGTCTGCAGAGTGACACAGTCCAAGGGTAACACATGATTATCTGCACCAACTCGTAAAACAGGATCCACGACTATGTAACCTCCACCACTCTTCTCATTTCTAAGAGAAAAAACAAAACAAAAACTTTCAATTAGTGAGAGGGAAAAACACCCTCTTCTAATAGTCTGACTCTAGGAGGTGAATTGTCCCATTAAAAAATATTTGTGCATTGAAGCACAAAAGTCATTTACAAAGCCGCAGCAAACAACAGCAGAAGCTGCTTTTACCCAATTACTACTTGACTACATAACACCACAGGTCTAATGAAAAATAAGTGTGACAAAGGGCACTCAAATAAACAGCACTGTATACTCATGCTGCAGGAAAGGACTTTCAAATATTTGTATAGGTCTGGGTGTGGTGGTGCATGCCTGTAATCCCAGCACTCAAGAGACAGAGACAGGAGGATTGCCGTGAGTTCGAGGCTAGCCTGGCTTACATAAGGGAGCTCAAGGCCACTCTGTAGTGCATAGCAACTGTTTCACAGAAAAAAAATGTAGAATACTTTGACTCTAAAATGGGTCATGCAGTAGCCTCCTAGCAATTGAAGACTCATATTCCATCTGCATCTAAAGAAAGCACTGCAAAAAACTGCACTGACGCTCATATTTTAACTTTGGGTCATAAAACAAATGAACTCTTCCTATACACAGAACACTTCACTTACCCTTGGAGGAAGTAATACTGAAATGATCCAGACTGTTGCAGATGAAGTTTACAATACTTATCAGAATCATCTTCTCTTTCTGTTGGATTTTCCCAATCCAGGGAACGGAATTTTTCTCGATTAAATGTTTCTCCAGGAAATGGGTAATTTGTATACACAGTAACTGCTTTTCCCTGCAAAGTTGGGCCTAATCGGAACTGTAGTTCAAACCCTAAAAAAATAAGCATATTTTAATAAAATCAATGTAGGACTTATAATGTTTAAAAAATAGATACCTTATTTGAAATATTTCAGGGGCTGGGGATATAGCTCAGTGGCACAGCACCTGCCTGGCAAGTGCAATGTCCTGAGTTCAATTCCTGGTACCTCCCTCCAAAAGTTTTAAAACTATACTTTTTTTGAAGTCATGTTTAAAATAACTCCATATATTTAATGTGGTTTGGGAACTGTAGTTTTTTGTTTTTTTTTTTTTGGTACCGGGAATTGAATTCACGGCCTCAGTCTTACCAGGCAAGTGCTTATGCCGCTGAGCTGTATCCCTGGCAGAACTACACAGTTTGATTTAGCCAAATTGTATATTTTAGCAAGTATAATAAACATCATAGAGCAGTCTGCTTCATAATATGCCCTTTTAATTTCCTACGAAACAGATTCCTAGTCACATAGCTACTTTAAGATGTACAAAGTCTAAACATGACCTGATGCACCTTGACCCCCTTCTGCCCCCTCCAGGCCTGCCACCCTCAACTCAGACTTTTTCTAGTACTTTCCAAACTGCAATGTAGAAAGTAAGTGTCTCTGTGCTATCAGAATGGAGAACTACATGTATGACTTGGGAGGTTTCACAGAACAACTATCCTATAGGATACAGGAAAAGCCACCTTCAGGGACAGAAGGCAACCTCAAAAGATGCAGAATGCACACGTCCAATAGTAGTTTGCTGGTATCTGACTGACTGGTGCTTGCTGAAAACAGCGATGTGCTAATAAGGGATGAGCAACTGACAAGGGTGGTGTATGCACTGACTGGCAATGTTTGTTGGCTTTCTGGTGGGGACAACCCCACTGTGGACAGTCGAAAGACACCAACATATCGCTGAATGCAGATCTGGGAAGAGACGTGCAGAACTAGGTCTGTGAGCCGGCACGTACACCCTCCCCTGCATTACTGCCACGTCCCTCTTCATGGTCTAGTTAGTAGCATCTCTGCTGAGACCCTGAGAACCAAGACAGCCCTCCTTTTGTCTAAGTTAGATCGTTTCTATTAGAATATGTCTGAGACTTGGTACTGTATTATACAGGTATTTTATCAAAGGTGGGGAATAATGAACGTTACAGTTTTAACTGTTGTGTAGAAGTTTGGTTGGTTTAAGGCAAACTTTAAACTATCTTTATCAATATTAGAATGTGAAAGGTCTGACTACAGTCAGGTCTCTATGTCCCAAATTGAAGGCTTGTGGCAGTCTTGTACTGAGCAAGTCTGTCAATGCCTTTTTCCAGGAGCACACGCTCGCTTCAGGTCTTGATGTCACATTTCGGTAATTCTAAGATTTCAACAAAATTTTCATTATTATTGTATCTGATAAACTGATTACTGATCTTTGAGGTAATTATTGTAATTCTTTTGGAGCAACATGTCTGGAACCATATAAGGAAGTTAACTGATAAATGGCTGTGTGTTCTGACTGCACCACTGATGGGTGATCCTCTGCCCATCTCCCTCTCTTCCTTGAGATATGATTACTGAGTAGGCCAGTTAATAACCCCAATCTAAGTGATCAAGGGAAAGGAAAAGTCACATACCTCTCACTTTAAATCAAAAGCTAGAAACGATAACCTAGTGGGAAAGACATATTGAAGGGCGAGATAGGATGACAGGTAGGCCTCTTGCACCAAACAGCTAACCAAGCTGTAAATGCAAGAAAAAGTTCTTGAAGGAAAATCAGTAATGCCACTCCCAGGACACATGAGTAAGAATGCAAAACAACCTTTTAGCTGATATAGCAAAACATTTAGTGATCTGGACAGAAGATCACACCACCCACAATATATCCTCAAGACAAAGCCTAATCCAGAGCAAGACGCTAACTCTCTTCAATTCTATGAAGGCTGAGAGAAGGAAGCTGCAGAAAGCAGAGGCTGAAGATAACAGAGGTGAGCTCACAACATTTAAGAGAACAAGCTCTCCTCCTATTGTAAAAGTCCACGTACCAATGTAAAAGCAGCAGTAAGATCACTGATGAAGGTAATGAAGATGCCACCTAGGAGTTTCACAGCTAGAGAGGAGAAGTCAATACTTGGCTTCAAAGTATCAGAGGACAGACTGACTCTTGTTAAGATAAATTTAAGTTGAAGTCAGTGCTCATATACCATTCTGAGAATTGTAGTGCTTTTAAGAATTACACTAAAGCCAGGCATGGTGGCACCTGCCTGTAATCCTAGCAGTTGGGAAGCTGAGGCAGGAGGATAACTCTGAGTTCCAGGCCAACCTGGGTTACATAGTGAGTTCAAGGTCAGCCTTACATTAAACCAGCTGGGCATGGTGGCACATGCCTGCAATCCCAGCATGTGGAGGAAGAGGATTGCAAGTCAAGAGGAACTTTCTTCCAAAAAAAAAAAATCAGACCAAATTTACTCTGCTGTCCTCTATAAATAGAACAATAAGGCGTGGACAGCACCCTCTGTTAACAGCTTTGTTTACTGACTGTTTTAAGCCCACTGATGAGAACTGCTCAGAGTATAAGATTCTTTTAAAAAAAATTGCTGGTCACTGACAAAGTACCTGGTCACCCAAGAGCTCTGACAAAGGTAAGATGAGCAGTTTTATGCTGGCCCAACACAATATCCATTCTGTGGCTCATGGGTCAAGTAATTTTACCTTCAAGTCTTTTTTAAGAATCACATTTTGTAATAGTATAGCTGCCTCAGAGTGATTTCTCTGAACGATCCAGGCAAAGTAAACTGAAAACTTTTGGAAATAATTCAGCACTGTAGATGTTATTATGAACATTCATGGTTCATGGCTGGACATCAAACATAGCCACATAGCAACATTAAGAACAGTGTGAAGTCCTCACGAGTAACTTTGAGTAGTTCAAGAGCAGTTGAGAAAATAAAGCACACATGTCAGAAACAGTAAGACAACTAGAATCACAAGTGGACCTAATGTGACAAGCTTATGATAAAAATTCGTAAGTGAGGAGTTATTTCTAATGGATAAGCAAAGTAAGTGGTTACTGAGATGTAATCTATGTATTCTTAGATTTCACCTAAGATGCTGCAAACACTGTTGAAGTAACAAGAGGATTTAGAATACTATATACACTTAGTTGATAAAGCAGTGGCAGGGTCTAAGAGAACTGACTCAGATTTTGAGAGAAGTACCACCCGCAAGTGAAATAGTATCACGTGCTACAAATAAAATTTTTTTGAAGAGTCAACTGATATGTGAAACTTCATTGTCTTATTTTAAGAAATTGCCACAGCCAACCTAACGCTGGGCAACCACATCCTGATCAGTCAGCAGCCATCAACACTGGGGCAAGACCCTCAACCTGCAAAGGTTATATGATCTGTTAACAGCTTACCTGGTGAAAATATCTTTTGAAACAAAGGTTGTAATAGACAGCTTTCTAACCCACCTTGCCAGAGATTGCCTCAGATGCTGCACTTTAAACTACAGTAATTCATGTTTCCCTTGCTCAATTTTGAACTTGCCTTGATCCCATTACATCTCTGTTTGTAACTTTTAGAATGGAAATGTCTATCTTGTGTTATTGAATATTGAAAGTGTTTAACTTCCTCTTCACTTGTGCAAGAGCTTACAGCTAAGAATTCATCTTAAATCTCAGAGGAGACTTGGACTTTTCAGCAATACTTAAACTATTAGGGCTTTGGAAACTCTTTGAGATGGACTAAGGGCTTTTGGGTAAAGGAATGTACAGGGTCTTTGGGGGGCCAGGGGCAGAACATTATGGTTTGTGTGCAGATGTCTCCCCAAAGCCTCATGCAGTCATGTGGGGCAGACTTTTCAGAGGTGGCTGAATCTAGCTTGTGATTGATTCATGATCCAATGCTAGGATTAAGGGTGTGAGTACTGTATCTGCCCTAGGGTGGGCAGCTGCATACAATATAAGGGACAGAAAGTCTTCTCTCTCTTGCCTTTGCTGTCTTCTGCTGCCGTGAACTGTTGCCCTCAGATGCCACCCTGCCTTGCAGTCAGCTGATTATAGACTGAACTCTCTACAAACTGTGAGCTAAATCAATCACTCTCCCCTTAACTTTGGATGCCAGGTGTTCTGTCTCAGCAACCAAAGAAGTGACTAAGGCACACCTGCATATTTATGTATCTTGTGCAATACCTGTTTCTCTAGTAAGTGCCGATTGACACAGGTATCATAAATAAAAAGGGAAAGCTACTACGAATCCTGTTTGGTTGGATATAGTACAGAGTTAATAGTATAAACAGCCTTTTATCTGTGCATTAAAAAATCAGTGTGAGCTGGGTATGGTGGTACACCGAGAGGGTGTGGCAGGAGGACTACAAGTTCGAGCCTAGCCTGGGCAACTTAGCGAGACTCTGTCTGAAAAAAATTTTTTTCAAATGGCTAGGGAGATAGCCTAGTGCAATGGCCCTCAGTTCAATCCCCAGTACTGCAAAACAAACAACAGTTTGGTTCAAAGCAAATACTGAACACAGGAACACACAGATATGTTGCATTTCCATTGAGGTCTGAAAGTGTTCTCTGTTTGAGGTAAATCCTTTACACTAATACTTGATAGGCAGCAACCACAATTTTAAATACTGGGTTAAATATTCTTTTGAACAAAAGACTTCAGTAAAAGGCAAAAGGAGAATAACAGACTTTTCCAACTTACCCTAATTAAATATCTATAACTGTCAAAATAAATAATGTTTGTTTTTATAGTGCAATATAGATAATATGAGCAAATGGAAGTTCTAAACATTTCAAGAAAAGTTATTTTCCAGCATTAAGTACAGTTAATGTCTTCCTCCTCAACTGGACCAAAATATGAATATAAATTTATTTTTCATAGTACTTTAGCAAGTAAAAATCAAATTATGCCAATGGTGCTATTAAGTAACTGTAAAAATATAGAGACTCACTTTTTATACTGTACAAATGAAACTAAGAACTTCTCTTTGCTTTTCTGCATTAGGTTGACCTTTGGAAACCTGGTCTGGAAAACAGTAGGGGTAAAACACGGCAGTAAGGAAGGAACCTTAATATTACAAGTAGGGGGAAAAGCAGGTTATGAAATTGTAGTACAATTCCATTTTTTTTAAATAAAAAAGCATAAGAAAAAAATCTTTTTATACATTTATGCACTTGCATAGGGAGAAAATAATTTTAAAATAAGAGCTACAACGGTGAAGGGACAGACTGAGAAACAACTGCACAAAGCATTAAAATATGAAACACTGTACTTAGTAACTATGTGTTATGGTTTATGTCTAGAGGTCCCCTAAAGCTGCATGAGGTGAAGGGTCTTTTCTTCAGAGCTGACTGAATCTAGAGTGTGACTGACTTGCAGTGCGATGCTGGGATTAAGGGTGCTGGGATCAAGGGTGAGGATTGCTGGATCTCTTCACTGACTGAACTGGCACTGCTCTAATCCCGATAGACAGGTACAGTATGAGCAGCAGAAACTTGTCTCTCTCTCTCTTTTTGCTTCACTATAGTTGCCTGCCATGAATGGGTTTCCCCTACGACAGCCCTCTGCCAAGCCACCCTACTTGGGAGCCAGTGGATTATGGATCAAAACCTCTACAAATTGTGAGCAAAATAGACCTCTCTTCCTTTAACTTTGGGTGTCAGGTATTTTTGTCTCAGCAACGAGAAAAGTAACTAAAACACTATGAAAATGATAAATATCTAGAGAATGATTAAATTTATCATCAAGAAAGTGATGATACTATCAACTGACTGGGCAGTTTATTTAAATAACCTGTCCCATGTTAAGTTTGTACAAATACTGCTTTTATATGTACACAAGGACTCAGAGAATTTGTAGTACAAAGGTTAAAACTCATCCAACTCTAAAACAGTATTTGGATCTGTGTGGTCTACCTTCAGAAAAAAGACGACAAGCATTTACAAATGTGAATATTTATTTATGTAGATATGTATATTTTGTTCTAATAAAGAACGTAAATTGTAAAACACTAAAGTTAAAATGAAAAGCTGCAAATGAAATAAACAGTATTTTAATAACTAACTTTATTTAGTAATCAATGGAAGAAACCTTTTAATTCAACTAAAATTAATATTGATCCTACTGGCCAGTGAAAACAATGTGATTAAATAATCCACTACAAAGTTTGGTTTAACGTTTTGTGAAAAAGTGATTCAAAGATCCCATGTTGTATTTATTATATGGTTTTAACTGACCTCAAAGGTGAAAAAATTACCACACAAAGATACCTATATCCAAACAGAAGAAGTTCCTGGTGCTATGTTTACTATCCATGATATAAATCTTTGTTCCCATTCACCAATTATATGAAGACTTTTGCTGAATGCAGCTGGTAGGTTTATATTTTCCCTTACATGCAGTATTGCTTTTACAAGCTAATCATATGATATTCTGTATTCCTATGTTAAGCCAGCTACAGAAACTATTCAAAAGATTAGAAAACTGCTACTAATTTGTTAAAGGGGGAAGATTCTTATTTACATGAATAAAATAAAATGATGCAAAGCACACATTTAAAATGCCTTTGCTATGACAAGGAAAACTATAACCAGCCAATAGTGTGCCTGTTTCTGTAACTGAAGTTCTACTGGAATGTAGCCACGCCCATTTACTTACCTATTTATGGCCCACAGCTGCTCTGTGCTACATCGGCAGAGCTGGTTAGCAACAGACTGGACGGCCTGCAAGCTGGAACACTTTGCCATCTGAATCTTTCAAAGAATGTGGCAATCTCTGTTCTACACTGTAGTATCAATTTTCTTCAAAAAAGCAGTTAACTTTCACATTCATGTTTACCTCAAAGAGTTAAGTGTTTTTTTTTCTGCATAATATTTTCTAAGTATCATACTTGCTATTTCTAAAAAGGAAAAATCTCAAAGAGCAAATCTCAAACACTTTCTAACTCGTATTTAAGGCTCGCCATTTCTCAATATGTTTTGTAAAGATCAATGGAAAATGCTTTAAAGGTGTAATAGACACTATTGCAGATGAGTCTGCACTTGCATTAGAACAATGGCCCACTACATGGCCAACACAAAGGGCCCTTACCTCTTTAGTAGGACTGGGATCCCCTCAACAGATACTACAAAGTGCTTCACCCCTGCCTTATGAGGGGCCAGATAAGCAAAAGGGCTTCTCTTTACCCTATGTGGCACCTATTCAGGTCAATTTGTGAGGAAGAGATTTGTACAAAAGTGGAAATGAGTACTGACTAATGATTCTGATAGCAACTGTAAACAAATTTTGATGCTGAAATTAAACAAGTAGATTCAAATCCTAAAATTAGACAAATGATGATTAACATGGGATACAGAAAGATAGTGGATTAGGAAAGAATTTACAGGGAATCAAAGAGCCGGTAAGGATTACACCCAAGAATGACAGGCATGGTATTGGATATCAACAGGTTTTTTCTTAACGAGGGACACTGATGCTTCTCCCTCCAGAACAGCTCTGCCTTTGCAATGGAAAACTGAGGAGCCTGTTAGGGTAGATCAGCAGCCCCTTTTAATAGGGAAAAATTCATCCAGCTACACAAATTAGTTGAAGAACAATTCCAGCTAGGACATTTACAAAGCTCAGTTAGTCCTTGTCTTTGTTATTCTAAAGAAGTCGGGCAAATAGAGGTTATTGCAGGATTTAAGAGTTGTAAACGCTTGCTTACTTCCTATGGGGGCACTGCAACCAGGACTGCCAAACCCAACTGCAGCTCCCAGAGATTGGCTCCTCCTCATAATGGATTTAAAAGACTGCTTTTTAAACATCCCCCTTTTTTCCATAGACAGGCCGTATTTTGCCTTTTCTGTACCTAGTTTAAACTTCAAAGAGCCAATGCAGCTATATCAACAAGCCACATTACCTCAAGGAATACAGAACAGTCCAACTTTGTGCCAGCTCTTTGAACTGCAGGCCTTACATAGAGTTACACAAGCTCTATGCTGGCAAGTAACATTTGTAGATTTTGTAGGACAAACTGATAATCATTTTCCCATTGATCCTATCTTTCAATTTTTTCCTCAAGCTTGAACCTATTTGTGATGCAGCAATCTATTTTACTGATGGCTCATCAAAGGGCAAGGCTGCCATTTGGAGTAAGGATTATCAACAGTTAATAAACACTCCAGGACACTCTGCACAAAGATCTGAAATACTTTGTCATATAATTTAATTCTAAACCTATTAACATAATTAGTGATTCAGTCTCTGCAGTCCAC
The DNA here is from genome assembly GCA_004027595.1 of Dinomys branickii. Lineage (NCBI taxonomy): Eukaryota > Metazoa > Chordata > Mammalia > Rodentia > Dinomyidae > Dinomys > Dinomys branickii. Next base: position 18,228 of record PVLD010006540.1, on the reverse strand, counting down.
CTTACTCAGAGACTCGAGAATGCTGCCCTACAATTGACTTTAGAGCTGCCTTTATGTAATTTGTTTCTCAGGCTACAAAAGGCAATATTGATCACATAAGGTCTCATTCTATTTGTCTTTTTTTTTTTTTTTTTTTTTTGCAGTACTGGGGATTGAACTCAAGACTTTGTGCTTGCCAGGCAGGCGCATACTCCTTTGAGCTATATGCCCAGCCCAAAGTCTCATTCTAATTTACCTGGATTTTTAACATATGTAAATCAGCAAGCTGATTCACTAATCGCTTTTACTACTCCATTTGATGCAGCTAGACGATCTCATTCATACCTTCATCAAAATAGTAAGGCTTTAACCAAAGAATTTCAATTATCCAGGTCTCAACAAGACAAATTGTTATGTCCTGTCCTACTTGTCAGAAGATTCCTAGACCTGTTTCACAAGAGGGCAATAACCCCAGAGGCTTAAAACAGTGATATTTGACAAATGGATATTACTCATCTTTCCTCTTTTGGCAAACTGCAATATATCCATGTATTTGTTGATACATATTCTCATTTAACTCATGCAACTTGTCACACAGGAGAAAAAATTGGCCATGTTCAACAACAGTGCTTGTCAACATTTGCTTCTATGGGTGTTCCACACACCATAAAGACTGACGATGGGCCTTCATATGTTAGTAAACCATTACAATCCTTTTTCCAACTATGGCACATTAGATACATTACAGGAATCCCTTATAATCCTCAAGGACAAGTGACTGCAGAAAGAGCACACCTACCTCTTAAAACTCAATTACAAAAGCAAAAACAAAGAATACCAGTATCCCCACAAGCACAGTTATATTTAGTCATTTTTACTCCAAACTTTTTACATCCAGCTGCAGACAATAAACTGACCCCTGAGGAGCTTCACTGGTCAACATCCCATGATGATGCCCAACACACGGCTCGAGTGCTTTGGCAGGACATCAGCACAGGGAAATGGGAAGGACCAGTTCCGCTGATAACGTGGGGAGGAGGTTATGCTTCTCTCTTAACAGGTCCACAAGGTAGCTGCCATCCAGGGATGTATGACCTTGCCAAGAAATATGACTTATCATGGACAGTCCCTCATGATGGTTCCACTGATCCACACCCTCCAGAGGATGAGCCTGTCCATGAGGCTCGCCCCCAGGGACTTGCCAATCAGACAGGCAATCTACCACCAACCCCTGAAAATCCTTTGATTGCCTTAATGGCTCCACTGACAATATCCCATATATAACACCTCTTTCAAGAGCAGATTATTGGATTTATGCTCCTAATCCACCATTACCTGGGCAGATTCTCCACCTAAGGTTTATCATGGATCTTAGCTCTACTGGCCCTAAATTAGATAAAAAGGTTTTTATTTTTTTCAAATTCTTCTCATAAGAGATCTTTACTAACTGACATATAAAATTCTGATGAGTCTTTTTATAATTACAAACTTAAAAATTATTGTAATTCAATCTGACAAAAATATATTTGAGTGCACTCTTAATTCTATAATCTTTTATGTGTGTGTCTGTTTGTCTGTCTGTCCAACCTGTAAACAGCTGTTTTATTTGAGCTCAACAAATTTTTCTTCCTTTTTTGAAACATTTGTCTATAATTTGGCTTACAGATAAACGTAATCTAAAATTAAGGGTATGCTACCACCAAGGTTATCAGCTTGTCAAAATTGGTTTTATAAATGTTATGTGCATTGTTACTTATGTATTATGACTTGAGGGTCCCTCATTGTTCAAATTTAATGTGTTAAATACTAAGACTGCATTTTCATTGGCTATGAAAATTTATTAAGATAATTACACAAAAATCCCCTAGGGTGAGGAGAAACTGTTAGATAGGACTCCAACTGATGAATAAGGAAGTGGCTGCCTAGAAACATTCTTCCAGCCCTTGTTCATTAATAGGAATCCCAATAATTTCTAGAGCCTTATGGGAGATATTCCAATAAATAATTGTTCAAAATATATTATGATGATATAGTTATATTGGTCATCATCAAAAGGTTAAGTTTTCAAAAAATAAGATAAGGTTTTCTGATTAGAAGATATTCTTGGTACAAAACTAAACTGACAAACAAAATAAAGACAGTTTGTTACTGTCAATCTCATGACGTACTGAATGTGTTCATGCCTTTAAGATACACTGTACTCTAAAGTGTAAAACTGGGATCGCTATACTGATAGACATCTGCCTTTCTACTGTGCCCCAGATATTTGTAGTAAGAGGTTCATGTCAAGCCAACATACGGTCATCAATCAAATGGTAATTTTTAGCAAAAATCTATGTGATGTGTACGCTATATATGTGCCTCTGCCTTTAGAGATGCTTAGATATTGAACAGCCCAGACAATGTTACAAACTTCTTCAGCAACAGCCTATTAAAGGACAACAAGTTAGGTAAAAGCTTGTTATTTATTATGTAGGGAAAATCGACTAAAAAAGTTACTCTACTCCAGGATGGAGATTTAAATGTGTTTCAAAAGTGTCATTATGCCTGTTATGCTACACTACTGTGTATGGCTTTTAATTTCAAATTTTCTTTGTAAAATTATGTAACTGTTGTCTGTTAATATTCTATAGGGATTCAACTACTAGAACACCTTTGGTTGGTAAAAATAATAGTATTTTATTTTTAATACTGCCTATACTTTATATTTCAAGGTGCTCCCCACTGTAATATAATGTCATTAACCTTCTCTTCTGGATGTTTGACAACTGAGGTTTGGAGACCAAAAATTAGAAACATAGATGCATTAAGCAGTTAGCCAATATTTTGGCCCTAGCCCTCTGAGATCAGTGAGAACCCAGGACATAAGAGAATCTTTGCTTCAACATTCTATAACTCGGTTGAGTCCCTGATCTTCTGATCAAGAAGATTGTGAGACCACAGAGGAAAGCGATTCTACAGTGTGTAGTGTGCCTAAGGAGAGTCACCAGGAGAGGAAAATCTCCCAAGCTTTCAGAGAAAGCAACTTGGTCAAGCAATGGCCGTGACTCATTCAGAGGGCTGACAGAGAAGAACTAAGAGGCACTGTACATGATTCCAAGGTAAATCCTGAGGAGATTTAGCTGACCTTGATAGATAGCAAGAAGTTAATTTTAATACAGGTGTCACCTTAACTTGGTCTTTGTACCACCAGCAGAAAAGTGTAACAATTCCAGCCATGTTTCAATTGCTGTAATTACAAAAACAAAGAGGAGGAGTTGTTGGAGACCACTACAAAGTGGCTCTGAACAGCATTTAATATTAACCAGTCGACTTTCTGTGTTCACTTGTGAATCTGTCTAAGGCCTAGGCTCCTTATCTGGAAACAGCAGACTCATAATTAAGTGAACCTCTGTGAGTCACCAATACCTACTAGAACCCGTAGTGGTGGATGAAGCCAGAAAGCCCAGGATAAGACAAGATCACAGCCAAATTGCTTCCTGGCCACACACATGCTAGGCAACACACAATCACTGGGCTACATCTCTAGTCCCGATTATTTAAGCTACTCACCTTGCGTATCTGCCTAACTTGGCTTAGGGGAAGTGCAATTCACATCAACATACTGCAAACAAGTGAGAGTTTAACCTGTGAGCCACTCTAGCCCTACAGCCTTTCCAATCCACTCTTTCCTCATAATACGTCCCTGTTTTTAACTCATCTGGCCTAGACACTAAGTGTCAATGTCAATACACATATCAGCAAAACTTAAATTACTTTTAAAAAAACATAATAAAGGAAGGAAATAAAGATCCTGTATTTTCTTCTGTAGCCCAATACATAGATCAGTTCATACCTTCAGGGATCCAAAGCCACTCTAGATCTCTAAACCAAATCACTCAAATTAAAATTCTTATATACAAAAAAAATTCTTATATACAGTAAAGGGGACAGCAGAATATGGAGAGTATTCAGACTCTATAATTAATCATTCAGTCTGCTAAAATTAGCTTAGGTCACACAGGACATAGTGTGGCTATCTTATTCCTCATGCTAACACTAGGGACACTTTACTTGGATTGGTCATGTCCTTGTTGAAGACAGTTAGCAAGAGGAAATGAGTGATTAAAGTGTTACTGTAAATTGGAAGTATTTCTACCCAATTTATAGAAGCTCAAGATTCTAATCAAGGAACCTTGGTACAGTATACATGTTTTTTTTCTTTTCTTTTTTTCTCACTGTGTAGTTCATAGTGGCCTTGAACTATGTAGTTGAGGCTGGCCTTGAACTCAGTCCTCCTACCTCAGCCTCCTGATAGCATACATTTTCTTAAATAACAAAACCTGAGAATTTGACCAACCTATATAAAAGATGTAAAAATTGGAGGTTTGAGGAATACTGATTTTGTTCATAATGGTACCACTACATCAGATAAAACAATCCAGGAAAAGACTATGATTTGGCTTTGTAAAATCAATATTTAGTCCTATACTTGTTCAATTAAATATCTTGAGAAACTTCAATCTTGAAAATGAGGAATTCTTTCTTTAGGGAAAAAAGAAAAGAAGAAAAATGGAAAAGTGTTTGGTGACTAAATCACTATGAAGAATGAGTTCTTTTCTCACATTTGCTATGAAGTAGTATTCACTTTAAAAAGTGTCATACTCTGTTCTCGCTTTTTCAACTCTGATGTGTGGTGAAATCCTTACCTTTATTTTATTTTATTTTTTGTGGTACTGGGGATCGAACTCAGGACCCTGCGCTTGCTAGGCAAGCGCTTATTCCACTGAGCTATATCCCCAGCCCCAAAATCCTTACCTTTAAAAAGATTCGTGTTTTAAAAAAGAGCCTTCTCAATTTGTTCCAACTTTCCCTCACTTCACTCTCACATCACAAATGTCTTTGAAAATAACACAAGCACATTGTTACTACCAAAAAAGTGGCACTCCCATTTATAGCACTTGGATGAATTTACTGGTTTTAACTAATTCATAACAGCAGTTACAAACCTAATTCTTATTCCACAAAAGCCTTGCAGTTCCCTCTTCACACTGTGTAACTGAATTTATCATTTCTGCCAGTTTTAATGAAGTTCTGGGAAATCAATCAACAAGTATTGACTCTTGTATACAGCATGAAGTGTGTGAAAGTGTCCCTCTCCTAACATATCTTAAACTCTAGTTGGGCACTGTGAGACTGACAAGCTTTCAGACACTGCTTCACTCTTCAGTGCTTAATTGCTCTGTATGTACTAAGCACAGCTAGAAATCAAAGCAGAGAGTAAAAAACTGAAGACTTCATCAAGAAGATGGGATTTCAGATGAATGAGAACAAAAGGGATTAACAGACTAGCACATCTGACAGGAGATGGGATGGAAGGTCAGGCAGGGGTGGGACTAACAGGAACGAATAGGGAAACCCTACAATGAGATACAATCTTGGTTAGGAAGGTCCCATTATAGACTGGTGCTGGGCACGGCAGCATACACCTTTAAGCCCAGCACTTGGGCAGCTGAGGCAGGAGGATCACTGTGAGTTCCAGGCCATCCTGGGACACACAGTGAGTTCCAACAGGCTACATAGCCCAGCATTTGAGAGGCTGAGGTAGTGGGATCACTGTGAGTTGGAGACCAGCCTGGGCTACAGAATGAGCTCAAGGCCAGCCTGAACTGCATAGCGAGACCCTGACTCAAAAAGACCAAAAGAAAAAAAAAAAGGATCCCTAGTATTATATATGCCTTTAATTAAACTGTGGAAAGAATAGAGCCCAAGAAGAGACTCCAGCTTGACATCTTGAAGGGGGGCAAGGGTGTCAAAACTGGAGAAGTACAGAGTCGGTAAAGTCAAAAAGGGAGCAAGTGCCAGATGACCTTAAATGCCAAACAGCGCTGAGAGAGGGGACCTGGCGCAGAGGGCCACAGCAGATGGCTGATTTTTTTTTCTCAACATTTAGTGCTTTAAATATTAGAGAATAAAATTCCTTCAAAACATTTATCAGTGCCCATGTGGTACACAGATAAAGGGGCCTGGATTTTATTTTTCATATGTTAAACCTCTTTCACAAATTACATTTATGTAAGTGTAAAATGTTTTTAAATGCTTAAAATTACAGAGACTAAGAAACTATGCATCTACCTTACAGAAATATAATTTGATCTGCTTAATCACAGCTCAAGTAGATTTCAAAATAACCCAACCAAAAAGTTATTCTACTTTTCATTTGGCAAGAAAACATTTTCAACTTTCCTTCTCTGCATTTGAGAGGCTTTTGGTAAGCAAGATTCCGAAGTTCAGTAAAGAAACAATAAACTACGATAAACCAAAGCTATAGATACACTCAAACCAAAATTAGCTGTAAAGCATTTTATTAGGTTTTAACAATAAAAGCTATCAGAAACAATGCAGCCCATCTTTCAATTACTTATGTAGCTTCAACCTTGGGTGAGAGCGCACAAAGAAAGTGAACTATTTTATTCCTGTCTTAACATGACAGATATAAAATGGTTTTTAAATCAACCGTGAATACTGGTATTTGTGGAACACAGCACCATCTTTGCACAGATCAAGTTTTAGAAAGGTCCTGGCGGTTAGCTATGTCTAATTTGAAGTTTTCTTTTTGGGTCCTGGAGCTTGAACCCAGAACTCACTCATTCTAAGCACACATTCTACTATTTGGCTACAAACCCCAGACTTTTAACTTAAGAGTCTGAAAGACTTACTATGACCATCACTGAATTAAAAACGTCTGAGTCACAAACATGCTACTCACACAACTCGCTACTGACCTTGTTCAAGTCTGAAAAGGGTCTTTTCCAGCTTTTCCATTTCGTTCAGTACTAAAATTCGAATCTGCTTACTGTGTTCCATTTCGGGTTCTGGAGGATTTGCAGTCTTTCGGAAGAATTAAAAGAACTCCAGCGTGGAAGAAGTTACCCCTGCTGGAACAAAAAGGAATTAGGAAAAAGAAAACAACCGTTGCCTCAAACTCTGCGGGGCCCACAGCCGCACTCACATGTTCTAACCGCGCTTCAGCTCTAGAAGGGCAAAGGGAACCGCGTATTCTTATAAATAACAGTCGTCCCTCCCTTCCAGCACAGCGAGCCCGAAGCGAACGCTGCCTCACGGACTCTCACAGCCAAACCCAGGCAGCTAAGGCGCCGTCAGAGGGGGCGCGGGCCAGGCTGCGCTCGCCCCGAGTGCCCCGCGTACCCGAGGTCAGCGCGCGGAACAGGTGGGCGGCTCGGGCTGTGGCGCCAACCGGGCGGGGGGGCGCGGCTGCGCGGGGACGCGGCGCTGCAGAGGGCCAGGCCGCGCGCGCTCCCGGGGCGGCCGGGCGGCCCTGCGTGCGGCGCGGCTGCGGGGCGCGGCGGGCCTGGGCCGGGCGGCTCCGGAGGCCGGCGGGGCAGCACCCGCTCCCTCGCAGGCCGGCGCCGCGCAGGGCGGAGGGCGGAGCGGCCTGGCGGGCGGTGACCATCCGGCCCGGCTCCGCCGCCCGGCGCGCTGTGGGCGGGGACCTCCACTTCCGGGAGCACCGGTGGGGCGCGGGTCTCGCGAGAGTTTGGCCGCGTGGCGTTGAGGCTCCGCGAGGCTCGGGTAGTAGGCGAGAGGCAGCGCTCCTGCTCATGTCCGGGCCCGCTGTGTCGTCCCGAACGGCTGCCGGTCAAGGCGGAGCCTCGGGCCCTGCTGAGCCGAGAGCCGGGGCTGCCGCGCAGCAGACGCTCCGGGAAGGGTGGTGCGGGAGGTTGGCCGGAGTCGGGTGCCTCGGCCATCCGGAGGTGCTGGGCTGCTTTGTTTGAAAACGTGGCCCAAGAGTGCTCGGAGCTTGGTTTCCCCGGCTTGAGAATGAGAGGCCCGTCTATGACCTCTACCAGCCTGGGCACAGCCTCCATAACAGACAAGAAGGACGAGCCGGGGGACGCGCGAACAGCCCACCTACGATGAGTGCAATTGCCCTGGGGTTGCGGTGTCCGGTGGTGCTGCGGTGGGGACAGAATCTCCGCACTGACACCCAGGGTTTATGTAACGTGGGACGGGCACTGACGGGCATCAGCTATCATACAAGGTCAGGCCAGAAGGCCCCGGGAGGGCTTCTGCAGAGGAGAGGTACAGCGGTAGAGTGCTTGGCTGTCTTCGCTTGGTTTTTGCAACACACAACACAGTGATAGCTGTGCATCACTATGACCAGCCCTTCCGGAGAAACAGAAGCAACAGGAACTGCAACCCGGGCAACTGAAATATGGGGGTGGGGAGGCGTTTTCTGCTGCAAGACCTGGTGTGCACTGACCGCAAGTGAAGACCATCTGAGATAAAGCTGAATATATTTCAGGCCAGAAATTCAGGACTCAGTGCAAATGCCTGAGATTTTATTCAGGAAAATCCCATCTTCCAGGACTTTCCAAGAAGAGCAAATGGTCATGAGAAAATGGACAGAAGGTTTCGCTTAAGTTGGTAGAGTACAGAGGAAAGTTTGATCTCTTTATTGTGGAATCAGTACTGTGGGTCCAAGGGTAATGGATTACAAAGAAATACTGAACTATTTCTATGTGTCAGGGGGGTTTTTGAGAATGGCCAGTTGCAAACGATCGCAAACTGGAGAACCCACAGCTCGGTTACTAACACCTGGTGTTTAACAGGGACAGGTTTTGAGAATGCAGCAGAAAACATTCACTGCCCTCGGGGAACTCCTACATTTTGTTGGCAAGAGAAAGAAATAATCGTATAGATTAATCAGTGGCAAGAAAAAGAGAAGGAAGGGCTCAGTGTGCACAACTCAGGAGAGGGAGGTTTGCAAGTCCAAATACGATGGTGAGTAAAGTGACACCAAACCGAAAGAAGGAAGCGGAGATGGAGATAGAGGATTCCGTGCAGGGACGCAGGGAGCACAAAGGCCACGACATGCGGCCCAAGCGTTGAAGAAGCCGCTGTAGCTGAGCAAAGAGAGTGGCAAGAGAAGGGGTGGAGTGAGTGGCCAGACCTTATAAGGCTTTGAAGCACCCTGCAAAGACTTGGGCTTTTACTCTAGGAAGAAGCTGTGGGTGGGTTTTGAACAGAGGAGAGGCCTTGTATGAGGATTACTCTGCAACTTACAGGGAATAGTTGAATAAAGCCGAGGGGTGGGAGGGAGGAAGCACGGAGACCAGTTAGCAAGTACTTCAGTTGCACAAGGAAGAGAAAGTGGTGGGAGCTACCCTGAGGCAAATTGGAGAAAAGCCATAAAAGTGGTGAGAAGTTGAATTTTGGATCCATTTTTAAAGTACATCCTGTAGAAATGGGCTAGAGATTTAGCCAAGTGGTACAGTGCTTGCCTGGTAAGCCTGAGGTCCTGTGTTTGATTCCTGGTACCCTGTAACAAACAAACAATAAACCCACGAAGTACAGCCTGTAGAACTTGCTCCTGAGAAAGAAGTAAAGGGTAATTCCAGGATTTTTATTCTGAGCAACTATAACAAGCACTGACCTGAAGAAATAGTGCCATATAGGTAACTGAAAAATTTCAGATAGCCACATTAAAGAAAATAAAAAACATGAAATTCATTTTAATATATTTAATTCAATAGAGCTAAGACATTTCAACATGTAATCAATATAAAAATGAGCTGTTTTACATTCCTTTTTGGAACTGAATCTTCACAACTTGTGTGCATTTTACACCTCAACATGTCTCAATTTTTACAGCTACATTTCAAGTGCTCAGTAAGTTATGTGGTTCGTGGCTCCCATATGGATAGTGTAGAAGACGCTGTCATATGGCACTGAGGGAGGAAGAAAAAGGGAAAGAACAGGATTCGAGAATCAGGAGTCTAAACAGTACATTTAAGATGACTGTCAAATATCTTAGTAGAGCTTTACAGTTGGCATGTATTTCTGGTCTCTAAAGTTGCATTTTTAAAATTGTGGGTTGTAATTCATGGGAGGGTTATAAAATCAACTTTTGATTTGCAACAAGCAATTTTAAAAATTAAATAGAGGCCAGGCATGGTGGTGTATGCCTGTAATCCCAGCCCTTGGGAGACTGAGGCAGGAAGATCACCATGAGCTTGAGGCCAGCCTGGGCTACATAGTAAATTCAAGGCCAACCTGGACTGCAGAGCGAGACTGTCTCAAAAAACAGAAAAAAAGGCCAAATGTGTTACATCTGATACAATTATTAATTCACAAAACTTGTGTTACTTAGCTTTGGTTCCTATTGGGGGTCATGTTTAAAAACCATATTAGAAAAAAAACAATATTGAGCATGAATGCTTTGCAATGAAGCTGTATGAAACTGTGACCCGTGGCTGTGAACTGGTGACGGTAACCTGTTGGGAAGCAATGGGAGCTACTCAAATTCTTGTGCTTTGATTTTTTCCAACAGCAGTGGGGATAAAAATAGCCCCTGCTATGCATTAAATGAGGGGTTAGAACTGTGCCTCATCTGTGCTGAGCCCTGGTGTAGGCACGGACGTTAGCAGATGGGGCCCCTCCCTGCTCTGTGACACATGGATTGCACCTGTGTTCACCCCCCACCACCACATCCCTTCCACTCGAGTCTCTCCAGCAGCTGTCACCCTGCTTTCCTGCTGCTCACTCTTAGGCTCCAAAAGTAGTATTTCAAACTGTCCTTTCTTCAGAAAAGCTCTTGCTCTGATACCCCGTATATCAGCTAGATCTAAGGAGTAAAATGGATTGAGGACATAACATTCCTTTCGCAGTGATATATTCATACACAAATGCCTGAATTTCACAGGATCTGTTAGTTCAAGTGAGCTAAACATTGGAGATTTAATATGGTGAAATAAAACTAAGTAATAGAACGATGATTTAATACGAAGTGCTTCTCAGACTAATTTTACAAGCCACATAGTGTCTTTCTCAGAGGAAAAGTCACATTGGTGTGCTGTTTGTGAAATTCTTCAATGAGTTTGCAGTCCAAAGCCACATGCATCTTCATTTTGGTGAACAGTTGTCAGTTGTCTGCCCTGTGCAGGTCTTTAAAAACACAATAATCTCATAGTAGTTTTCTGAAGAAAAACACACGGGATGGAAACCAGGGCCTTCACACTGACCATAGCCCCAGCCCTCAGCCCTACCTTTTTTTGAGACAGGGTCTTGCTGAGTTGCCCAGGCTGGGCCTGAAGCTACACTACTCCTGCACCAGCCTCCCAGAGTGCTGAAATTACAGGTGTGCACCACTGCTCCTGGTTCGACACCAGCAATTTAAAAGTGGAGAGATTTATCTTGATTCATAGTTTTCAGAGGGGTCAGTCCATGGTTGGCCAGCCCCAAGGCAGAAACACATGGTGGAGCAGAGGCCCCCGTGGCAGCCCGGAAACAGTGGGTGGAGCAGAGGCCCCCCATGGCAGCCCAGAAGCAGTGTGAGAAGGGAAGAGCTGTGGTCAAGAATTCACCCTTCCAGGTCACATGCCAAGTGACCCACCTACCTCTACCATCTCCCGAGAACTCTTTTTGTTTTCCAGTGCTGGGATTGGAATCCATGCCAGACAAGTGCTTTACCATCGAGCTACATCCCCAACCCCACAACTCTCTTTATCTTACAAAATGGAAACTACTCATGAAACACCCTTCATCTGGTGAGTTTATGGCTAGAATGGTGCTAGCTAGGCCATGCTTACTCTCTTCAAAAGTAACACCTTTATGAACTTTGGTTATTATTTTTAAAAAAATCTTCTGAGCTATGAATAGGAATTGAATTGATGGGTGATTCTATGGCCCCTTTGGCCAGTTCAACAGAGTAAAAACCAAGCAAATCTCTCAAAACAAAGTTTCCGAAAGTGAAGATTTGTAAGACTTCTCTGGTTTCCTGATAGAAAAGTTACACGTCTGTCTCTCCTAACAGAGAGAAAGCTCCTTAAGAGGAGAAAGTATCTTTTCTCCCTGATCCACAGAACCTAGAATAGACCTGTTGCCTGCCACACACTTACTGTCTTGGGAGTGAATCACAGATGAATGTATGCCTTGCCCCTTTCCCCTCTCCTTTTTCCAAGAGAGAACATGTGCAATACATTCACCTCCATAGTTAACTTACATTGAAGCCTAAACGTGAGTGTTCAAGTTCTGCAAATGGCACAAGAGTAAGCAGTTACGTCACTCAACTCAGAATTCTTATTTATTTATTTATTTATTTTTGCGGTACTGCTGATTGAACTCAGGACCCTGCGCTTGCTAGGCAGGCGCTTATTCCACTGAGCTATATCCCCAGCCCTACAACTCAGAATTCTTGAAAAGTAGGATCATAGCGAGTTCGAGACCAGCCTGGGCTACAAAGTGAGCTCAAGCCCAGCCTGAACTGCAAAGCGAGACCCTGTCTCAAAAAGACAAAAAAAAAAAAAAAAAAAAAGTTTGAAAGATTTAGAGTTTGCTGTTGGGAAGAGACCGTGCTCTTTCTATTCAAAGCAGTATAGCCCCATGCAATATTTAGTTCTCAACAGCTGCTAGACCATCTGAGGGTAGATGGTCCAAAAGGTACTTTGACTAACTTCTCAGATAGACATTTATTTTGTACAGATCATCACATAGCACATTGTGTGAGGGTAAAACTACATGGAGTATACTTTCTAAGTGGTAGCTGCTATAGCTTCTCAGCTAAACTTACCAGAGAACTTGTCAGAAATATTTCATTGCCAACCAAGTAGACTCAGAGGAAAGGTCAGTGGTATAACTACAAAGGCCACTCTATTTTAATTGCCTAAGGTTTAAAAAAAGCCCTCTTCTCAATTTACTGTGCCTGTGAGAGTCATTTTCCTGCTTACACAGTGGTAAAGGGCTAGTTTATCTTGAGGGCACCATAGTGGAAAATCGGCAAAACATTAAGTCAACCAGCACTTTGGAAAGTTATTCCTTGAACATAGGTTGCATATCCTCTCAAGGCAAATGATTGTTCTTTGGTTATAGAAAGAGAGTTTCATTTTCTTTTTAAAAAATTACATAGAGATCTAAACAATAAAATTACACCTTAGATATAACAAGGCTTAAATGTGATAATAGCAGTATTTTTGAAGTGCAAGTGTGCAAAATACATTGTATTCTGAATCAATTCAAAATACAGGATTTGGACTTTTTTGTAAACCATGCCATGTTTATTTAACAAGTTTTGCTGTCCTCCCTCAGGCTTATGGAGTCTGTGATATTATAAAGCAGAATTTAAAAAGTCATGGAAATTTGAGCTGTTCTGTAGTTCTTTCTTGTATCTTTTGTTGTTATTGTTGTTACCAGGAATCAAACTCAGGACCCTGCACTTGCCAGGCAGGCGCTGTGCTGCTGAGCTGTGTCCGCGACCCTCTTGCTATATCTTAACAGTAACACTAAAATCAAGGTGTCACACAACTTGTGCTCATAGGGCTGGGGATACAGCTCAGTGGAATAAGAGCTTGCCTAGCAAGCGCAGGGTCCTGAGTTCGATCCCCAGTAACGCAAAAAAAAAAAAAAACAAAAAAACAACTTGTGCTCATAACTCTCGGCTGTTGAGAAGAGAAGGTGACATAAAAGGAACACTAAGTGTACGTGTCAGGCAGGACAGTTCTAGAATTTATTGAGCCACTAATTGGTTGTGTACACAAGCCTGTCTATGTGCCTTAATGTTGTATTTATATATTGACCTCTGATACAGAATATAGAAACAGAAAACCTACAGCAGGAAGAAAATGCACAATGAGATATTGTCTGTAGTTCAAAAATCAGAGGAGTTTCTGGTAGACACAGCAGCGGTGATACTGCATTTCAGGAAGATGTGAAGGCCTATTGAGCAATCTAATTCATGAGGTCGCTGCTCTCTGGGCAGCAGTCAAGGAACCCTGTGATGCCCTCACTCATGTGCCCTTACTCAGCAAAACAGGGAAGGGCAGGACGAGCAGAGCTTGTGGGGTGAGAGCCCACGAAGTCTCTCACACAGAATTGCAGAAGTCCTGGGGGTTCACGGTGACATTCTCACCCTCAGTCTGCTGTTCTATTAGGCACCACAAACGAACGTGAATAAAAAGGAGGCGGAGGGTAGGGGAAGCAGGAGGACTTCGGTGGTGCTGTGTACAAGGACCAACAGCCCTTGACACTGTAGTCACTGTGTGCTGTCAAACTGAACTAATAAAAGTTGAAAAATATTTGATTGGTTTCTTGCCTCACTATAATTCCTGCCGAGTCACTATGGCAACCAGCCAATATGGCGGCTGGTGGTCTTGTGTTGTGCTCGACCAGTATGGTGCCAAGCCAATATGGCGCCGGCTTCTAGAGGTCATATGCTAAGCACCACCCTTCTTCCTCTGAGTCAAATTACCACTTCCTACTTTCCTTTTTGTAATATCCTGTTTCCCTTTCCCACACTTGTGCCTAATCCTGGTCCGCCATGTCAGGAAGTGTGCCTCCTGATCCTCGCCTCTGCCTGGGCCTATTTAGCCCTGGATCCCACGTTTCTCTTCCTTACTGTGGTCTCCACTCCCACAATAAAGGCATTTTATATTCTGCTTTACTTCTCTCTCTGTGCTGAAAAAAACCTATCAGTAGCATAGCTTATTCACGTGCTAAATTAAACAGGCACTATCAGTGATAATATTTGATACTTGTGTAACTACAATATTTATGGTTCTCTTTAATCTTTTTTTCCTCTTTAATGTTCATAATTTGTGAAGAAGATAAGGTAGTTATTAACTTCAGGTAGAAAAATGTAGAAAATGGTACGAAAAGTCTAGAAATGTAAAGTAGAAGGAAATACCAGATTTTAAATAAATTTATGGGTGTGGCAATGAGGTACGATGGACTACACAGAGGCGAAAGGTAGGGTTAGGCCACCTGACCCGTATTTTGTGGAATGAAATAGCGCAGTTACAGAGACAGCGTGATTCAGTCTGGGTAAGTGAGACGTGGCAGCTCTAACCCTCACTTGCTCTACTGCTTGTTAAGTGACAATATCTTTGTCCCGGCAGGTTGGAGTTGGACTGTAGGTAGCAGATACAAGTAGCTCTTATAGAGAAGAGGGTGGGAAGAGGCTACCAGCGGCAAGCATAAAATCAAGGACCCAGAAGTCTTATTTTCTAGAATTCTTCACACGCTTGCAAAGTTAACTGCAAGCGGGCCGTGGTGGTGCACACCTGTAATCCTAGCACTCGGGAGCCTGAGGCAGGAGGCTTGGTGTGAGTTGGATAACAGCCTGGGCTACAAAGTGAGCTCAAGGCCAGCCTGATGACTTGCATCACTTGGGATCTCGCTAGGTATGCAAGCTCTCCCTCAACAACAGTATGCTGAGTGTCTGCTGAGTGCTATTGGAAAGGGCAAGTTGTTGTGGATTTCAATGCCGTACAGTTTTAGGTAGGATTAGAGTACTTTCAAATGAAAGCCACCATAGATAGCACCTCAGTTGTAGTTATTCTCCATCAGCCCTCACTTTTTATTTGATTTTTCTCATTTCAGAAATCTAGCACCTTGGAAATTACATCTCTCACAGCAGTGGCTACTCTTCAGCATCTTTGTCCTATGTCTTGTACTGTCTTATCCTGCAACTCCATATCAATCACAGAACACATCTTTTGTTTCAATAGGCTCTTACTGTATTGTCCAGGTTGGTCTTGAACTCCTGGATCAAAGGATCCTCATGGCTCTGCCTTCTAAGTGCTGGGACTATAGATGCATTCCATCATGCCAAGTAAGGACACATCTTTATTGGGCACATTTTCCTCTCTGTTCTCTTAGGCACCCCCCTTTTCACTTTGTTATAAAAGAAAAAAATGTACTCACAGATCATGTTGAAATTTAGATATATGCATAGATAGTCCTTTTACTTATGTTATCAGAAGTCACATTTTTAAAATGTCTCTAAATTAAGCTTGAACGGGGCCAGGGATGTAGCCTAGTGGCACAATGGCCTGCCTGGCAAGCACAAGGTCCTGAGTTTAATTCCCAGTACAAAAAAAAAAAAAAGCTTAAACCATGTTATCCAGTAGATACCAACATTATGGTTTGTTGCATAAAAACCCTCTTCCCTTTGAAATTGTAACTTCTTTTTATTCATTTTTTTTTCTAGAAACTACCACAGGATGATGAAGAAATAAAGTGAGAGAAGTCTGCTGAAATATGCTTACAAGCCAGACTAAATGTCATTCATTGAGTGATATGTAGAATTTTATAATGCAAGTGTGGCCTTGTCTGAAAGTGACTCTGAGAGCTAATTCTTGGCTCCTGAACCAGGGGCCATCCGGAACCAGGAATTACCTTTCCTCCAGTGAGAGAAGCCGCTTTTGATCTTAATTTCCCAGAGGACTGGTGGCATATCTGTTTTCTCTTGTAATAAGTACAGCTTTCTGTACTAACTTCCGACCTTAGGTCTGAACAGAGAGCTGTCACTCACCTTCATGTTAGTGTGAAAATGCAGCCTAATGTTCACATTGTCCGAGTGTTTATTCTGGTAAAGTCACTATCAGGCTTGACTATAAGAAATCAATGGTGGGGTGGTGTCTCTCCTGGAACACTGGGCCGAGTGTCCGTCAGGGGGTTCTGGCCTAAGCACACCTTTTCATAGGAAAGAAGGGAGAATCAAAGAACCTGTGACTTTTAAAAAATGTCTGACACCTTGAATTTGTCTATTTCCAATCTCCGCACATGGGATTGTAAAATCACCCTCAGCTCTAGGGACCCTCATGTGGCCTCCATAAAGAAGCCCATCCTGCCCAGAACATACTAATGATAATCAGAACGTTGTTCTGTGTACCCGGGATACCCTGTCATTAATTAGTGTTGGAAAAGTTCGTTTAACTGCCCATATCTCAGTTTGTGTTACCTGTAACATGGATTGAAGTTACTAACTGTATTTCCATTTTGCCTTTGATAAAATACCCTTATGCATCTGTAACATGTGCAGTTTCTTCCAGCCCCCTGTCGCCGTTATCCACATCTCTCCTTGCAAATGCAGGTTCCATGAGACCTTTGCAGCAGTATTTTGCCGGATCCTGGACCTCTTTCCATTTCTGCCTTTTGTGGCAGGGAGTGAGGATGGTAACCACGGGCAAGCCAAACTGGCTGCCTCCTCTGTGTCTGTGCCTGAGCGGTCGAATGCTGCTGGAGAGTTCTACCACAGGGCATGCTGGTTTCCGAAGGAAACCAAAGTTAAGACGACTTCAAGCAGATGTCTAACCCTGTTCAGGAATCTGGTACCAACTCCCAGTCAACAGTAATTACTCCAAGCCTCCTCAGACCTTCTTCTTCTCATTCTCTGTGAGTCTTGGAAGATGGTCTTGGTTCCTCTCTCATCAAGAAAAGAGGAAAAGCCATTAAATGGCAACTCCACCCTCTGGCAAGTCTCCAGACACAACCCCAACCACATCTGCCCATAGCATTTCATTTTCCTTCTGTTGCTGTACAGGTACAGCTGTTTCTCCTAAGACCAAATCGTCCTCTTTGTCCACTTTTTCACATTATGTTTTCTCTACTCCTAACATTCAAATTTTTCTTTAACTTGAAGTATTAAAAATAGGCTTAATGAGGACTTCCGGGAAGATGGCGACCGGGTAGGCAGCAGAGAGAGAACCTCCCAGAGGATTACCACCCAAACAATGAAATATAACAATATGAAGACATAAATAAGGACTTCCGGGAAGAAGATGACCAGCCGAGAGAGCGAGTGTGGAGGGAAGAACGGCTTCAGCTCCTGAACCCGACAGAGAACGCGCTACTGGGACAAACTGCACCAAACCGGGCAGCGCTCCGGGATCCCGCTTAGAACCCCACCCTGCAGCCAGCGCTGCGTGAACTGGAGCAACAGTGACCGGCCGGCGGGATTTCTGAGTCGGGGAAAATCTCCATCCAGGGAAAAACATCTGAACGGCACTCCTGTCTGCACGATCACAGGGTGAGTTAAGTGCGCGCTCTAACCGGTTTTTTCTGAATCGGGAAGAAGCTCAGCCCAGCAAGAGACATCAAAGCAGCTTCAAGGACTGCGGGATCTCCCGGGTGGGAAGACCTACTTAGGCGCCCCAACGGGTTTTGGGAGGGGGGAAGGAGCTCCACCCAGGGGGGAAAACCTGAGTGGCCTATCTGCAAGAATCCTGGGGTGGCGAGCTGTTTATTTGCCCCGGCCAGGTCTTGGGGTAGGAAGTAGAAGCGGAAATCTCAGCAGACAGCTTAAGGGACATTCTCCCAAAGAGAAGTAACCATTGGAGCAGCCTCTGCAGCAGACCTTTGCCTGCTGAACTGTCTGTGGAATTTATAGCTCCACATTTTGAATCTGATACCCAAAAATGGGAAAACAGAGGAACAAAACGCAGTCTCAAAACTCAACCCCACCCAGAACAA
>PVLD010006539.1:26869-99795 GCA_004027595.1 Dinomys branickii | reverse complement strand
TGAAGGACAGAGAGGAGGGAGGTGGATATCCTGAACTCGGGAGGGATCTGAGATAGGAAGTGAAACCCTCGGAAAGTCTAAGCAGAACCTCCTCTGGAGGAGGGGATCGCAGATCTGACATGGCGCAGTTGGAGGGAGATGAGATAGAGAGGGAGGAGGTTGCCGCTCCAAGCACACCCCTGGCCCACGCCCTCGTTTCAGCATTCCTAGCTTCAGCTTCGGAGACCCATTGCCCAGCTGCAAGGGGTGGGGAACGGTAATGCTGGAGCCACATGGTCTGGACCCGCCCCCACCCATAGCAGGACGACAGGGTGGAGCCGGGCGGTCCGCTGTGAGCATATGTGCTTTCCCACCTCCAACCATGGTAGTTTGTATACACCCCTGTATGTTATAGTATAGTCTGAGGCAACTATATCTCTTCCCAAGGTGAGAGTCCAAGGATATAGATAAACCCAGGAGTACAGTTATTATCACAGGGAAGATAACTGATTGAGTGGTAGGGCAACGGAGATGAGGGAGGAGAAAAAACGAACTGATCAAAAGGGCCATCATCTGTGTAACCTGAGTAACAACGATGAAGGTAACATTATGTAGGACAGCATCCAGAGCTAATTCCCTTCTATGTTCTCTATAATTCTGTATTTCCTCAATCGTTTTTGTACTAGCAGAAATGAAGATAACTTTATATTATACAGCATCCAGTGCAAATTCCCTACTATCTTATCTATAATTTGGTATTTCCTTTAATGTTTTTGTGTTAACTAATGTGAAGATAACTATGTAAAACAACATCCAGTGCTAATTCCCTACTATATTCTGTATAACTTTGTATTTTCTGTATTGTTTATGGCTTTTCTGGTTCATATGTCTCCATTCTTTTGTCTTTAAAATAAAATTAAAAAAAAAATATCTAGCACACACACAACAGCAACAAAAAGATGTAAGAATTTCCACTCAGTAATATTTTTGAGATAAGTCTCTTTTATGTCTAAAAAGTAATAAACAAAAACTTCCAAGTCTGATCAGGAACAGAACTTTCTCAAATAGAGAAATGCATATCCTTCTAGGGAGAAATTAAAAATTCTCAAGCAATTTCTAATAAACTTTAACAACCTTAAGCTCTTCTGAAATTAAGTAGGCACTCAATGCCTGTTATTCACATGTCTGTGTTCTTTAATTAGATACTCTTTTTTCTGGTATTTAAGACCTATGTTTATCTCACCCTTCTTTTGACTTTAAAAGTGGCTCACCAGCAAGTAATATTTCAGTCAGCAAAGTCCTTTCTCCATGCAAAATTTAAAAGTTTGACATAAGCACATAATAAAATTACCTAATTAAATTTTTTTAAATTTATGAAGCATTTCAATAAAGATGAAAGGGAGAGCAGGAGGAAGAGTTGACAGAAAGAGAAAGAATGTCCAAGAGAAGGCAAAAACATGACTCATGGAAATAAAACATTGAGATTTTGTGGAGAAAAAACACAAAAAGTTAAAAAAGTAAGTATAGATTCAAGTTTTAAATGAATGATAAACTTACAGAATAGCTGAAGAAGATATCAGTCATAAACATTGACATGCACAGAAAACTATATAGTATTATACTGTCTTATTCTAGTTAAAGCAAGTGTAGTACTTATAAAATCTATTTTACAGTCGAAGTAAGTCTTGTTTCCTTCTACCAAAAATCTTTTTTGTCTTTATAAAGACCAATTACAGTTAACATAGTTCTGAAAAAATTTAATAGTTTCATTATCACATGCTAATATGAGTAACATGTAGAGACTATTACAGTTGTTCTTACTGGAAATAATTGCTCACATTAATCTTAATCCATAGAAGATTTCACAACAGAAGAAATCACCATGTGTCTTTACACTCAGTCAGAGCTCTGCTGTGTCAGGAATAAAGAAAAGCTTGACCTTGCTTTTAATGACATAAAAGGAGTTATTTATTACATTAAATACCATGAAAATCTAAAAATATAAAGGATCTAAGATGGAAACAATAAATCATCCCAACTGTTCTTACAAGCTGATTAATAGTCCAGGTAGCAAACAAAATACCAACAGAGAATAATCCTGACACCTGTTCCAACGACTGATGAAGAAACTATGCTGAATGAAAGTTTAATCACTGATTTCCTATTGCACAGCCAGTTTCCTAATGAGACCACATAATTACCAGTGAGAGGATTCATATCCTTGGCTAATACTTAATTATATTTTGAAGCATAACTACTAAACTAGGAAATTGAATCATTTCAAGATGCCTTTTACACACAGAATAGTTGGGGGAATATTTAAAGAGAGCAATGCTGGGCTCTTGTTTATACCTTCACACTCTTATGTATAATTTGAGAAAGACCCAAAAAGCTCAGAACAAGCATTTTGGTATTTTGTGGAAGAATAATTCATTAAAAAATAAAAATGATATATTTTGTTAAAGAATCTTTATCTAGGCTTAAACTCTACAGCATTTATTCAATTTTTGAAATAGTTGATGATATCCATTTTTTTCTTCTCCAGTGATTCAAATTCCTGATGCTGCCCATGTAAAGATAAGAAGAAATTGAAATTTGTCAATCATTGTCAGCACCGTCCATCTCTTTAGTACAACCCACTCGCAGACTGCTGGGCAAGGGGCCCTCTGCCTTCAGAAACACTCTCAGACATATTCTATGTCAAATTCTATTTCAAAGAAAGTTGCTTCTGAAGCTCAGGTGTTTAAGTGAAATCAATGTCAAGTAACAAATTCTTTCCGTAATGCAAACTGATACTTGGAAAATGTAAGGTGTGCCAATGCATATTAAGGAGATGTCTTATCCACATTATCAGTCAGCTTGATGGGATTTCTCACATGCATGTGAACGGTCCTTGTTTGGAGAGGTCTTATCATGGAGATGGACAGACTTAGGTGTGGAACACTGTGAGAACTTCAAGCACAGTGACCAGTTTGAACTGGTTTTGCATCTTGGTAAATCCTATAAGGCAACTGTAGCCTGCAATACAACTTGAATAAAACTGGATTCATGGTTAGGATAAACAAAGTTGATTACTAAATCCTCAGATCTTCCAAATTGAAGCTAAAGACAAATTTTTAGAGATCAAAGAATTATTGAATTTTAAAACAGTAAAGGAATTTTATCATATACTCTAATTCCTCCTTTCCATTCCTTTCCTGTTCTTTCTAAAAAAAGAATTGTCTCGTGTTCAACTGTGTTTTATAGTTAAAGAAACACACCCAGAGAGAGGAAAGGGTTTCTCCAAGCACTTTGTCTGATCTGGATGTTTCTTTATAAATATAACAAATCCAACATCTCTAATCTGTCGTGTTATGTCACATTAAACATACAAATTTATTTACTTCAGTACAGACAATGGCAAACATTGAAATAATGAAAAATAGCAATAAAACAGAATACTTCATGGTACTGCAGTTATCCCAAACAAATCAACTCAATGTGGATAAACAGAGAAGCATGCCATTGGTCTGATGTAGTGAGAATTTGTACAGAAAAATATTTACATCCTAAATTTGCCCCTTGTGCCTCTGCACTATTTTTAGTAGCTTCTGAGCTGTTAGCTACTTTTCTGAAGGCATATAAGTTACTTTTTACTTCAGATATATTAACTGACTTGTATTTTAATAAAAAGAAGTTGGCATGGCTAATTTAATGAGAGAGATTTTGCGTTCGTTGGATTATTTGCGGGTTTAGATTATCTCACCAATGTTACTCGCATGGAGAGTTAATAGTACCTGGGGTGCACAAGGATACCTCCTGGACTTCAGTAAGAACAATGATATCTTCGCTTTTCATCATTTTTAAATTTGTAGTCTATATCCATTTAAAGACAGCAGATATCAGTCCAGAAATGCACAAATATGATTTGTAAAGACGCCACATGGTTTATGTGTTAAAGATCCAGTCGCAGATGGTCTGAATTTAAAGTTTATAGTGACTCTACTACTTCTCTGACAATCTTTTAAATCTTTCTTTGCTTCACCTTTCTCATCTGTGAATACAATATTATCATTTTTACAGGATGGCCATAAATTTTAAGTGACCAAATTCTTATGAAGCATTTAGTAAGAACTTGTTGTACAAGTATTTCATATATACTAGTTATGTAGGCAATAGTCATTGGACAAATATTTATTATTAAATGCATGCACATTTTGAAAATAGAATATGTACGTTGATAAGATTACACAATGAAGTGCATATGGAGGGACAAAAGTAGATAAGGCCTTGTGTAACTACGTAAATATTGACAACCAGTTGTATGCAAGTTTCATGTTAGAATTTGAGGGAATTCAACATAATAAGATGCTAGCTTTAGTTCTAAATCCTCTTAAGGATTTAAGATATTATGTATTTAAGATATCACAGGAAGAGTAGTCAAAAGTCAAATCAAAGCCAAGCACAGTGATGCATGCCTACAATCCCAGGACTCTGGGAAGCTGAGGCAGGAAGTTTCAAAATTTGAGATCAGCCAGGGCAATCCAGCAACTTAGTGAGACCCTGTCTCAAAAGAAAATATAAAATGAGCTCAGAATTTGCTCAGTGCAAAGGCCCTGGGTTCATTCCTAGTACAACAAAAGGACTCTAGCTAATTTGAGAAGCTAGAAAAAATTAATACTGCAGGTGTAATCACAACAGAGGTTCACAAAAGAATTAGATGATGTAAACTTGGGGTGTGTTAGTATGTCAAGAACATACCAGAGAAAACAAAAACTCAAATATAATTCACGCTTATAAGGCCTATGCATACAGAACGCCTGCCATGTGGCTTCAGTATAGGAATGACCCAAACAGAAGGAGTCAGGAAGACAGCACTAATGGTGCAGAGGGTAACTATATTGCAGTAAGTCCTGGAGGGCTCTCCAGATAAGCACATAGCCTCCCACCTGCTGATAAATAGGAATTAGTGTAAGGACTCTGAATTACGCTTGTCTATTAGCCACAGAGCTCAGACAGACAGCTCATTTGCTACTATTATCTCCCCAAGCGCCGCCCATCCCCTGAGCCCACTCTATGCCAGGTCTGCCGGAAGCTGGGCTGTTTCACATAGGCAGCAGCATCTGCCCTTCATCATAGCCTGAGGTTTAAGCCTAAGTTTTTGGTAGAAAAATAAAGTTCTGCAATGTAGATGCTTTTACACTGTATTTTCATGTTCAAGCTACTGCAAGATGAAGTTACACAGGCCAAAGCGAAATTTTGAACTCTGACCAGCTCAGCTGTTCTCAAAGCGGCATTATGAGGGTGCTGCTTGGTACGCAATGCACTGTCAGCATCATTTTCCAACACATTCCTCCGAAGCCGGATGTGTGATTATCCTGACAGAATCAGAATTATTAACGGAACTTACCTTATTTATCTCAGCTTGGAGAGCTAGTAGAAAAGTTTGTGAAGAGGAGGATTTCTCCCTCATCTGTGTCAGACGGTGTTTTAAAATAGCAAAAATCTCATCGAACAGACAGAAAAAATGTTTCTATCTTAGATTTTCTACATGCTGTGTTTTAATTTGAGGAAAACTTTTCAGATTAGCCTTAGAAGTAAAGCACGGAAAATAGCTAACGGTATGACTGTTTTGGATGAGATAAAGTTAGGATAGGCTGTGAAGGTTCCATGAACCACAAGTGAAGTTTGAGTATTACAATATTCAAATTTTAATGGATTCAGATGATATTTCATTACTCAAGAAAACAGAATCTTTTAAAAAAGATATTTCCCACAGATACCAACTCCTTTCTGCCTCTTCCCCAAACTGCTACCCTTGCTCACTTAAAAGTCAGTTCATAGTAAAGATGAAATATTGTGCTAATTCATACACAGAACAAGGAGCTAGCTGTGTTAACTGTTACTAACTCTGAAAGGCTCCCTGCATGTTAGTTTGAGTCACAATTTGTCTGTCACATAGAGCATGGGCCAACTTTTAGTGCCTTAGTAAGGCAGCCCAGTCAAACACGTTTCCAGCCTTTGCTGGAACTACGCATATCAAAACAAGAAGAGATGAAGCAGCAACCCGAATGGCCCTTCTCTCCGACCTCTGTGCAGTGGTTCACATCAAAAGCTCTTCAGCAAGTGATACACATATGCTGCAGTCATATAGAAGCAACTGAGTTGAAACGTACCTGGCCCCTTCATCCCACCAGGGTTCTCAGGTCCACTGAAGGCTCGCTGAGGCAATCCTAGGCTACAGTCAGATAATTTGCCGTACAATTGGAACAACAATAATTCAAAGCACTTCCTTCTTCCTAAACACTTAGGTGATGCAAAGGAAAGAATTCCTTTAATTTCATTATTTCTCTAGGACACCAATCAATTCTGTGAGAATCACATTGTAAATTAGCACTTGAACAAGATGCAAGCAATGAACATTAAATTATACACATATTTTTATTTATTTTATTGATTTATTCATGAGCATGTATCATGTTGTTGCTTAATCTCCATATTTCTGTTTTGCAAAACAAGACTAATGTTTGTAGTGTACTGTGTTCATCTTAAATTCTCACAATAACTTGGGAGTTGGAGGGTACTGTTAGTACATTTGAAGACATTAAATGCTATGCCTAAAGTCATAGGGCTTATAACTGTCAGTGGAAGAACAGGGCCTTTACTTGGCTGAAGTTTAGGCTGTCTTACAGCTATAATCAAAATTGCCTGGTTAGATAATAAAGCCCAAAAGAAAGAGCAAATGTTCCATTGACTATTAAAAAAAATTCTGACTGGCATTCTTGGTCATGTGGGTGTTCAATAAGCACATGTGTTCCAAAAATGGACTGTTAATATTTAAAAACATGAAGTCATTATAGCCAGCTGAGTTAGGCAGAAATATGAGAGGCAGTCAGACAGAGGTGGGCTCTCAAGAGAGTCGCTGGAGGAAATGCAACCTCATCACAAATGTGCGGGGAGGCGCTTGTATTGGGGGCTAGGCCTCAAGATCAAGGTGAAATGACCAGGCCTAAGGGAAGTGGCAGCACCTGGTCTAATAAAGTCTAGAAGAACACCAGTCACCTCAGTGGGTGACCGAGGTCCTCAGATGCCCCTTCCTATAAAGACCTCTGTTCCTTCCATGTGCTCTTGCTATGTGACTTTCTTCCTTCCCCATTGGATACCTAAGCAATTACACTTACAATCTATGGATCATAGCTGTAACCATGATTGTGCCCACATTTCTGTGCTCTATAAAACTTTCTCTGAGAAGAAGGGTCCTTCCCAAGTCAATTGGACCCCTCCTGCCTTTCAGGAGATGTAGCTTTCCCCCTCCGTAAATATTTCCTACTCTTAACCTCCTTTATTCCTTAGAATTCACTCTTTGTTTAGGGGGAATGTGAACTCAGTGTATTGGGCATCTAGCATATTGGGAGTTCTAATAATATTTCCCCTATATCATTTGGAGGTCCTATATGATTTCCTATATCAAAGTTATACAAAGCAATGATTATTATTGAAAATAATAATAAAAATAAAATCATAATTTTGCAACACTGTACCAAGCAGATACTTGAGGAAACATTTTATTTAGTCCTCATAACAATAACTGTGATTCTTCCTCATCTAAATTCATCCACTTACCCCATTCACATTGTGAGTGGCACAAGCAGCCTTAGAATTTAGTGCTGACTCAGAAGCCTGATCCTTGAGTTGATGGTTTAAAATCCCCCAGCCTCAGCAGCAATTTACTTACTGTATTTCTAGGAACAATTAAAAAGTAGTAATTGTCCAACAAAGAAAAAGGGAAGAAACTTGGGAAACAAGAGTCAAAAGACACAGATGAGCCAGTGTGGGCTCATTCGGGTCACCCCAGCAGTCTGGGACCCTGAGGAAAAAGGATCACAATTTTGAACCAGCCTGGCAACCTTATGACAGTGAGTTCCTGCCTCAACGTAAATAATGTAAAGGGCTGAGAACGTAGGTCAGCGAAGGCCTTGGGTCCACTCCCTAGTACAATGAAAGAAAAGACAGATAATGTCTAATTTAACATAACAGTGTGTGAAGGGAGGACTATGGCTTCTGTCAAGATTTCAAGGGCAACAGCGTGGTTACTCACATGCCTTGGCTTGTGGCTCTTCTCTCCGTTCTCAAAGCTGGCAATCATGGAGCAAGTCCTTTTGTCCTTCATTCATCTCATCACTTTCTCTACCGCAGTTAGTAAAAAGTCTCTTTTCTAAGGATTTATGTTACATTGGGCCTCCACAGATAACCCAAGAAAATGATTTCATCTCAAGGTTTGTAAACTTAGTCATATCTGCAAAATTCCTCTTGGCATATAAGTTAGGACATAGGTTCTTGAGAACAGCATGCAGCATGTCAATATTTCAGGGTGAGTGGTATGTTTCGCTATTTTGCCAACCATAGTCCCTACTTGCCAATGTAAAGAGATAAACTATTGGCACATGCAGGTGGAAGAATCTCAAATTTAATGTGCTACATGCACTTCCAAGATACTGCACGATTCCTTTTGTATTTGAAAATGACATAAATAGAGAAATAAAAACCCGATCAACAGTCTCTGAAAACAGAATGAGAGGAGAGGATTGTCTATGAAGGAGCCTAAGGAGTATTTTTGGGTTATGGAAATGTTTATATATTTCTTGTGGCAGTGGTTATATCATTATGCACATCTGTCCCAATTCAATGAACTGAACTCTAAAAATAGTTCAGTTTCCCTGTATGTATAAATCGCTCTACAATAAACCTGATTCAAACACAAAAAGAAAAGACAAAAATATTAGTGAATTACTCTATCAACTTGAATTTTAAGACACTAGGATGTTAGGATGTAGAGACCTTAGTAATATGATGAGAATATGTTCCAAACATTCTGTCCCATTCTAGAGAACTCTAGCTACATCAGTATTTTTGTGGGAAAAATCTTTCTTATATCCAGAGATATTCCATCACAAGGCAGCTGTCCCAGTTTTAGACTAAAAGCATGCAGTGCTTGTCAGAGGTCATATGTTCTATTCCCATCATTTTAAAGAAGAAACTAGTAATTCAGCCCTTTGCTGGAGGACATACATTTGATTAGTGTGAGAGCAGAAATAGACTTCAGCTCTCCAAGCTCCAGTCTAATACCCTGTCACTGAGCTGAAGAGTTCTACACACTGAAGGGAAGCAGTGCTTGTTTCTGTCAATCTCTGTACCTAACATAAATGGGACAGCTGTGCAACCTCAGAAATTATGGGCGATGCTGCAGTCAGCACACACAATCAGGGACAATTTTAGTAGTTACATTGGTTTCTCCAAACGTGAGTTCTTCCCCTACACCCAAGGAATAAACCCGGGTATCACTGGACTCACTTACGAGTTGGTCAAATAGCAAGATACCTTCAGGGTTAGACTCGCAAAGGCATTCTAGAGGTTGGTCAGAGAAGGCAATTGGGATGCAGGACACAGAAAGAGAAAAGGCAGAGGCAGTAATACATTGAACAGCCTCATGAAGAAACTCAGATCCCTCTCTCCATGAATGGCAGCTTCATTACTTTCAAAAGATCTTGTCTTAGAGAAGCAGTTCAGTCGAAAACTCTCAATCCAGACTGAGAAGTGGGATTTGTTTGCTTGCCAATCCCCTCACACATCTGTTCTCCTTCTGTTTCTTTCTTGATGTTAAAAGCCATGTTTCATCATAGTAGGGCAGTGAACTCAGGGAGCGCTTTTAGCAAGCGTCAGTAGCAAACATATATATAGTACAGAATTATTGTGTGACTGACAGAATCAATAATTGAATTCACCTTTTTTGGAACTACAAGCCCGTGGGATAAAATGATAGCCCAATTAATCACACATTTTAGGATGAATAAGTTGCTTTAATTTTTCTTACTTGAAAAACTTTATTATTAACACATATCCATTCGTATTTATTTACACCTGTCCCTCAGCCAAAATCAAACACATTTTGATTAAAGGAATGCTTAACAAATGGTTAAATAGGGTTGAATGTAAAGTTCTGCATGTGCACATTTATTACTGTCTTGAGAAAATACCAGAGCAGATTAGCAATTGAAATTTAAGGGCCAAGAAGCCAGATAACTGCTTGAGAAGTCAAACATTTGAGAAACATGTGATTTTATAACCTAAAATGGTAATGCACCCAGAAAGTAAACCACAATCCACACAGAGAAAATGACCTATACCCAGGCAGAGTCTACCTAAAGAATTATTGAAGTCACTTTGGTGAAGATGGAAAGTTAGGAAGTCTGAGTTCTAGTTCACCCTCACTACCAACAATAGCAGCTATTGGTGATGTACTATGTGCCAGAGAACTTATGTGCTATCATAGTAAAAGATCTTTGTTTGGAAGCAACCAAACACAGGCTAAAGGGAGTGCACGAGAAACAACTGGGAAGCCTATTATGTCAAGGAAAGGGTGGAGAAGCAGGTATCAAAACAGGATAGAGTTATGGATAGGGCCGTGAAACAGAAACTGTCCATTCAATCTGAGTGGATGTCAAACATTTTAAGTGTCACTGTTAATCTACTTCAGAGTCAGATTGCCCACTGAAAGCATCTGCTGGACGTATCTTAGATCATATCTTGGGTTAATTCACGAAAGGTCAGGCCCCACCCACTCTGCCGCATCTTCTATTTATATATTTTTGGTACTGGGAATCAAACTCAGGTCCTCGCACTTGCCAGGCAGGCTGTGCTGCTGAGCTATATTCCCAGCTCCACTACATCTTCTAATGAAGAGATGATTTCCTAAGAGGAATTCCAGTGAATGTGAAGATAGGGAATGGATGATAAATGGGGAAAATATCAACGACTTAAATCTGATGCATGATCTTTCACAGTGCACTCATGAGATTCTTAATTTGAAAATAAAATTAACTTATTCCAGGAGTTTTCCATGCCAGTTACCATACCCAGCTCACCTGCCCTCGGGCACGTAGCTTCCTGTCCCCTCACCCTCAGTGGGGACACACTGCAAGGGTTTGGTTCTTTAACCACACCTGGCTACCCCCACTCATGGGCCTGTACCCAACTATTCCATTTAAATGAAATGTTTGTTCTTTTATTTTCATCGATGACTACTGGCTGTGATTTAGGCAGAAATTCAAATGTCTACACTCCAGAGAACTTTCCAAGTGCTTTGTTCTCCACAGCTTAAATTAACCAATGATTTTTTTATCATGGTGTAATATTGCTCTGCTTTTTAAAACATTGTTGTATGTCTCTCCTAACTAAATTATAAGATTCCAGGAGAATGGTATGTCTCTTTGAGTATGTAATAATTCCTGGACATGGTAAGCAAGCAATGAACATTGTGTGCATTTTCAACATTGCCCTATATAACAACCTTTACTATAGAGAAGAGGAAGGTGAATTTAACTAAATATATGAATTCATGTCGGAAATCTATGTACTGCATAACTGAAGTGAGATCTATCTGGACCAAATATTAGTTCAAAAACATCATATACTGATTGATTCTCTGCCAGTGGCTATCTGTGTGATGGTCCCTGGACAGGAAGACGGTTTTCTGGTTTTAGCAGCAGAACTGTTTCTTTTTTTTTTCTTTACATAAAACCACAGTAAGTGGCACGTTTCACATTTTCCAGGGTATGATGTTTACCTACAGTGAAATGCATCAGTGAGAGTGCTAAGGCTGTCCTGGCAAACACACTTTGAAGTTTCACTTCCTGTATATTAATTGAAAAAATCAGTATTCACATACATGTAGTTGAAAATACTGAGCTTTTAAAAGTGACCTCCTTGAAATTTCAGAATGCTCATCAATTTAGAGGTATGGTGGGAGAAGCTCTATTTCAATTTTGTCCAGAAGGCAGTTAATCTGGAAGACAGAAGCATGTATTTTTGAAATGACAAATGTGCTACAACTTCATGTGTACCCCTGTTGCCAGATTGCATGCTTACTACAACACCCTCTAAAATGTAGTTTGTTTGTGCTACATATGGTATATAAATGAAAAACACTTGTGGACTTCTTAAAACATTTGTGGAATTCACAATTTAAATTTGTGGGCCTAATGTGATCCAGAATTATGTATGGATCTCCTATTTCTTAGGTAGACTCTGTGTCTTTTGATATAACTACATTCACTGTGACAAAAGAACATAAGATACAAGCCCAGAGCATCCAAAGTAATCTTGAAATAAGCTGTAAATAACTCAGGCGTGCAGCATCAAAGCAAATATGCTCTCAGAGAACAATGTCAGGACAATGGTCACAGGATGGTGGCCGATACAGACAACAGCCTTTCTCTACTTTGAAGAGCAGAAGGCTAATACTGCAATATATTTGAATAAGAGGGTGAAAAGGAATAATCAGATCAAAGTTTGTAAAGAAGATGACAGACATAATGGTAATATGATTTTAAGCTACCCCTAAAATGCTACTAGGTGATGACAGCAGACACGCAAGGTAATGAAGCAAGTCAGAAACCTCAACAATACAAACGCTTCACTACGTACCACCCTTTATTATGCAGACTTCAGAGAAAATTGTCTGCATTCTATAAACAAAGGCATTAGTGTATTACAATGTAGAAAATATTTTTCTAAAAGCAAATTGTTTGATCAGCGAGGCTAATGACTAAAGTCAGAGAGGATGACCCATGAAGCGGAAAACTTTGGGAATTAAAGCCCTTTGCTTGTATGGGTCTTTGCCAAGGAACAATTCTTAATTTTGCATTATTAATTACTTTTTTCGAGTGGGCATCGTGGCACACACCTGTAATCTCAGCACTCAGGAGGTTGAGACAGGAGGATTGCTGTGAGCTTGAGGCCAGCCTGAGCTACATAGTGAGTTCAAGGCGACTCTGAACTATATAGTGAGATCTTATCTCAGAAAAAAAAATTTCCTTCCCTCCTTCTTTCCTTCCTTCCTTCCTCTATTTCCATCTCCCTCCTTCTCTCTCCATTTCCTCTCTTCTTCATTCCCTATCTCCTTTTTCCTATCTTGCTTTTTCCCTCCTTCCCTCCTTCTCTTTCATCTTCCCTGTGCCGGGAATTGAACCCAGGGTCTCATACATGCTAGCTGTTCTTTACTTCTGAACTACATCTTCAGACCTCATTCCTTTCTTTAACACCAGCTGTAATCCTTTGCCAGATTTCAGGCCATGAGAAACATGTATCAACCTCTGGATCAAATGTGCTGCCATTTTTAAGACTGAAAAAACCAGGTGTTGATAGCAGTACTAGGTGTGACTGTGGCAAGGTGTGGTGAGTTTTACATTTTTCTTTGTACTCTTTTCCTCTCTCTTTTATATTCTTCTCTCTCAAGTTTTTCTCTCTTTCTCATATTCTTTCACTTTCTCACTCTTTCTCTTTCCTTCTCCCTCCTACTTTAGAAAGCGTTCTTCCTGACTGCAGACCTCCCTTTTCTAAGAGTATCAGCATTAGAAAACATGCACTTTAAATTCTTTCCCTTCCTGTTTGAAACTTCCATCTTCTCCCAACCCTTTAACACTTAGACAATGTAGAAAAGTCTTCCTCAAGGACCTAGGAGCCATCATTGTGAAGTATAATTCTCAAGAAAACTGGGGCTCCTCCCTGCAGAAAGTTGGAATCGAATGTCAGTAGCTGCCAATAAGTAAACACAGTTGACTTAATCTTTCTGACCAAGGTCTCACCTAATGCACTCTTTTTTGCTAAATTACACAGGATAAAAAACTCTCTACCTTTTGTTTCAAGAGAGCTGAGCTCAGTCTCTCTCCTTTACTGCAGTCATATGGAATGAAGTCATCCTCCTTGCATGTTTAAGTATGTCCAGGACAATTCTTGACAACACACAGGAATACACTACTTTTAAAATGTTGCAGAAAAGGTATTTAGTTCCCATGCATTCCAATGCATTCCTCTTCTTAGAGTCTTTAGTCTGGCTCTTCCCATCCCAATTTTTCCCTCCGTTTGTATGGTCACTTAAATTTGACTTTCTCTAACATTCCAAACCTATGAAAACTTACTTTCGGTATCACCACCTCCAGTTTGTTTCTTGCAGGGTTTTTGCCATAATCAGTAATTATTTTAATTCTTGTTTACATGCTTGTTCACTGGTGCCACCATTAGGTTATACGTTCCAGGAGCGAGAGACCATACCCGAATCGTTCATTTTTGTAATCCACACAACCTAGTACAGGTCTCTAATGCATAGTAGGCCCTCAAAACCTTTGTAAATAATTGATAGAATAAAATGCAACAATATTTTTCTTATCTTAAGTCACTGCCTCCATGACCCAAAGTATTGGGGAGGTTCAATATTTGGGGAGATTGTACTCACAAAAGAGCTGCCACAGAAGCTGATGCTTGGTAATTATGGCATACTATTTGGCAGCTTTCAAAATTAACTGGTGAGCAATTAATTGCTCATGTTTATAAATGACTCCAAGTGTGTTTGTAAGTTAAAATGAAAAAAATTCTCATTTTTTCCTACTTCTCAGTGTTTTCCCCCAGTGGTTCCCCATGGAAGGAGTAGGGGAGGTTCTTGGAGCCAGATTTAATCAGCACATGCCGTGATTCCTCTTAGAGCAAAACAGGTGCATTTTCTCCAAGAATGTTATGTTGCTCCTGTCATCTTTGTGGTAAGTCTGGGTGATATTAGGTATGAACCTCATGTAGCAATAAAACAATTAATTAACTTCAGTTTCATCTGATAAACTTTACAGAAGGCTTCCTTGCAGATCCACAATAAAAATTCAGACGGCGCTTGTTTATACGAGTTGTGTGATATGCACCTTCAGTGGGTGGGCACTGTTATGAAGTGTCTAATGCGCCATGATGCACAAAGGCAAGAAAAAGGAAGACAGAAAGAGAGTCAAGGAGGGAGGGAGGAAGGCAGCAAACATCCAACATACACTTTGAGCCATGAGGTTCCAGAAACTCCTTTCAAACTTTCTGAGTCTCCAACCAGGTACACCTTTAAGCTCTTAGCAAGACAGCAATGACAAGTACGAGTCAAGAGGAGGGACGGTGGAGGATCTTAAAGAACAGCAAAATAATAGGTGGATCAGGAAAATCACTACAGAGAAGGATTTTATGGCTCACAGCATGTCTGACAGAAAGAAGGGGAGGAAAGTTTGCAGGAAGTTCTTATTGGACTTTTGATGACTAGAGAATGGATATTAGCAATAATATATTAGGAAAGTAAAAGGTTATCAGTGATATTGTTTATGCCGTTGAACAAGGACAGGCTAATGTGTTCTGATAACTAGAATAAGAGTTGGTTAGGAAGCAAGGAAAACTAAGCAGAGGGCAAGGGAAATAGGGAAGCTACTGTCACAACCAAATACATGGCTTCAGAACCCCTGTGGAACACTCAATGTGGTTTTAATTGCTGAGAAGCTGGTTATTACTTTTGAGAACCAAGGGAGACAGGAGGCTTCTCTTGAAAGATCAGGAAAGGAGAAAAGACCTTCTTTCAAAATTGAAAGCAAATATAAAAGAGATACGACAGTGACTGTGAATGCTAACCTTGATTTTAGTCCTGGATGGCTTAAAACATTAAACAAATGATTGAAATTCTTTATCTATCACAACATTATGAAAATCATACCAAATCACTTTAATTTCCTTTAAGGGATTAATCTAGTGCACATAAATATCATGTGCTCTATTTGAACCCAAAGAAGTATAGAGTTTTGTCCATGAAGCTTATTAATAGGCTAAGACTATCACTTTAACATCACGTGTTGACCAAGTGACAAGGTAGCAGATGGGTCTCATGCAAAGACCTGAAGCTGGGTCATTGTAATAGAAAAAGAAGTGAGCATGTCCCGTGATGACTGGTCCTGAGTAGAGTATCTCAGACAAATCTCTTGTTGAATAGGTCTAAGTAGCTTAACGTGTATCACCAAACTAACCTAATAAAGTTAATGATCTTGACCCACACTGCTCTGGGTCTCACCTAACCATGTAATTCTGGGCTAATTCCTTACAAGTGAGTCATCAGTACTTTTTGGTGTCTCGCTGATGTTCGGGTATTTTTGCATATTCCCTTCTGCAGTCACTAAGTCACATTAAGGGCTTCCAAATCCATGCCTCAGTTTCTACTGTGTAAGGAGCCCAGATTTCCTTACATATTTAAATGGGTTCTGTTCACACTGGCTTTGTCCAGAACGCGGAGGATGCCTCTCTTCCCTTTTTGTCATAATTCTTTCTTTTTCATACTTTTAAATTTGCATATCAGTTATGCAGAATAATGGCTTTCATTTGGGGCAGAGATGTGCATGCATACTCTCATTGGCTCCAACCACAAAACATTTCCTTTTGTTATAGCTTGCAATGCTGAGTGGAAAGTACAGAGTTCTCTTTTAATCTTCAGAAGTGTCCTTTATTATTAATGTCATATGTTAGTTGTACAGATGACCCACTATTGAAACATTCCATTACACAGACTTTTTCATTTCTACATCACTTAATCCTTAAATGCCACATTTGGTACATTGTAGATGATCATTAAATGTTTATTAAAATGATAAAAGAAAAACCAGATAGCTCTGAAACACATACTTCACTCAAACTAGGGTCCATCCCTAAAGTGTGGGCTGCCTGGTCTCTGTCACTGCTATGCATGTGGTGGGCAGGTCTGAAGCTGAGCACAAAATTCACACCCTCTCTCACAGGCTTTTTCATACTTTGTGCTTTATGGCTCACCCTTCTCTCTTCAAAGACACACAGAATTTAAAACTAAACAAATTACTGTAATACAGACAGTAAATTTTGGACTAGAAAATTGTTTAGGTATGATTTTCATATGAATTTTCATAGTTCATTATGCCTGATTCAAGAAGTGAGACCAATTTTTCCAAAAAAGTAGGGTCCAGTTTGTACCTCAAAAAAATAGAAAACAAACTAAACAAAAAGTGAACAGAATGAATCCAAATATGAACAAGCTTAATTTCCTTATTTTGTAAAATTTATTCTTTTTGAGACAAGGTCTATGTTGTTCAGGCTACCGTTGAAATTTTGATCTTCCTGCCTCAGCCTCCTAAGTTCTGGGACGAAAGGAGTACACTGCTACTCAGTTTCCATTGTTTTATTTATTTATTCATTTATTTACTTACTTATTTATTTTGGTACCAGGAATCTAACTCAGGACCTTGAGCTTACCAGGCAGGTGCTGTGCTGCTGAGCTATATCCCCAGCCCAGCTTTCACTATTTTAAAAACAATTATTTCAAATGTTTAATTATTGGGGAATTCAGCCAATGTACACTAATTTTAGAAAAACACAACTGAAACAGAACCTGCCTTTCCAAGTATCCTTTCTGAGAGATAAAAAAGTTTATACATCTTAATAAACCCTAACCATTATTAATTGCACATGAACTGTACTTCAGTCTTATAATAAGCGGCTAAGAATATGGAAGAAATCAACTCACAAGGGAAATAAAACAAAACAGAACAGAAACATGAAACAATACCCCAAAATGCTAGAGTCAAACCAAGTGGGTTTCTTGGAAAATGCTGGGTATACTACATTTGAACTGCTGCTGGTACTTGGATTAGCTGGGCATGGGGGAGCACGCCTGTAATACCAGCACTCTGGAGGCTGAGGCAGGAGGATCGTTGGAGTTTGAGACCTGTGTGGACTACAAAGTGAGCTCAAGGCCAGCCTGAATAGCATAGCAAGACCCTGCCTCAAAAAAGAAAAAAAAAAAAAAAAAAAAAAAAGGAATTGGATTCTATGCTGTACAACATAAACTTTTTCCAAGAAAGGAAGTACATTTCCTGATGTCAGTATAAAAATGCCCAGTATAGTAGTGATATATTTTAAAAATCAGAAAATAGTTTCTTTCTGTCCTCTGTGCTTTTAAAGGGTCCTTTATCTAAAGTGTTCATGTGTAATTAAGAATTTATATTGATCTTTCACTAAAAGACTCTACTGCCAAGCAAGCCTGTTTCTAACATATGTTCTCCTTGGCTGACAGCTAATTAATTAAAAGACATAGATACTGTTTCAGTAACCTCTGATGCGGACTTCCTACTTTCAAAAATATCTCCAATAACTTTTTAGGGTACTTTTCTGCTTACCAGTTCCTGCTTAAAACTTAAACTGAGTGTTTCTGTTCTACCAGGTTTGTTCACCCACTGGTCCCCCAAAACGTTCTCCTGTGGATCCAGGGAGAAGTGCAGTGTTTACTCTTCCAGGTCTCAGCTGGTGACGCTGAGTAGAGTAAGCATGCAGAACACAGGGTAGAGTGATGCTGACCACAGGATGGGGCAGAACTGATGAAATTTTTGGTTAAAGGGTAGAAAGTTTGTGAGACAGGAGGGATAACTTGAGAGACCTGTTGTGCAATATAATGATTACAGTCGATAACAATGCATCAGATGCTTGACAGTTGCTAGGAGAGTAGGTTTTAAATGTTTAATCATAGAAGTCATAACTCTGAAGTAATATATGTTAATCACTTGATTTAACTGTTTCACAATGAATGTTTGTATACTTCAAAACATCTTGTTGTGCATGATAAATACAACTTTATGTGTCAATTAAAGAAAAATGTTTTTAAAATTAAAAATAAATTATAGTAATGGTAAGAATTTCTGATTGTCTTGGTTACTTTTCTCTCATTGCTGATACAAACTACCCAATGCCCAAAATGAAGGAAGGAATGGTTTATTTAGCTTACAGTTCGTGGAGGTTTCAGTCCATACTTGGCTGGCTCAGAGGCAGAGTGGCACATGGCGGAGGGCAAACTTTCATGGTGGCAGAGCACAGCAAAAACAACCAGCAAAAGGGAGGAATGGTGGGCAAGCAGCCTCCTTCTCTCCCTTACATTGTAAACAGGCTACCCCCACCCAGGGGGCGTGTAGCTCTCATACAATCTCCAGGTCCTCCTCTTCCACAGCCTCAGGATGCATACAAAGTAAGCACCCTGGCTTCCTGCGGAGTCACTCAGCCAAACCTCTAGACTCTCCGAATTGACACATTGTATCAACCACAACATTGATAATTATGATTATTTCTGAAAAATTCTGGAATTGGTCTCATTACATATCCTTAAACGTTCAAAACTTCAGTGACATTTTATTTTCAGCTCTAGAATCTGATGGAAGCTCAGGTAAGTAAAGTAAGCAACTGATAGGTATACTTGTGGTTTTGTGGGTCAGCTGAAGCATAATCCAGTTTTTATTATTATTATTATGGTAGTAAAGAAGTATTTTTTTCTTGGAAGGAAGCAAGATCTAGCTAGTCCTAATAGTGTTTATATCAATAATGTAAGTTTTCATATTGATCAAATATTCCTTAAAATTTCATAACACATCAAATGTGGCCACTTTATAGAATCACATAGAGATTGATGACAGTATCACATTTTAACAGACTTGGATAAAGGCTTATGAAATAAGTATTAGGGTCCTCCATAAGGTAAGTGATTAAATAATCTTAAAGACAATCTAGGATTCAGATCCGCGATGCTAACAAACCATATTTTCTTTGCCTTTTATTCAGGTTACCAGTGCCATTATTAATAGTTTTAGAAAAAGATGGAAAAAGATGAGAAAAAGTAGAAACTGTTGGGGGCAGTAGGACTAAGTAGACTGCCTTAGGGATGCCTCCTGGGAGCTTGTGCTATGAGAAGATAAACTCAATTATCTGAACAGGGCCACTATCTGCATTCTATGCATTTTGACAATATGTTTTTGAACTACGCACATTAACCAACCACTCCTGGAGCAGGTTTCCATAGAACACCAGTTTGGAAACTGATTACAGTCAGTTAGACTGATTAAAATCAAAGATCACAAAACCCAGGTTTTTACTACGTTTTCCTAACACGGTGTCAGGACTAAGGTGAGCCCTTCCTTAACTTCTGTTGAAGGTATCCAACTGGTCCCAGCTAGATGTGGCCAGACCCAGAACCTCTCCCGATCTGCTGGAACTCTCATTTCAGTTCATACCCTCGGCCCAGGGCTCCCC
Organism: Dinomys branickii; assembly: GCA_004027595.1. NCBI lineage: Eukaryota > Metazoa > Chordata > Mammalia > Rodentia > Dinomyidae > Dinomys > Dinomys branickii. The sequence continues at coordinate 79,902 of PVLD010006539.1, read as the reverse complement.
AATCCAGTGTTCACTTCCTTCTTCTTATCTAAAAAACACATGTTTGAACTGAGCCTTCACAATTTTTGAAGCATTTTTACATACAAAAAATACTTTTTAAAACTTAATGAATAGACTGGTGCAATGATGCACACCTGAAATTTCAGTTATTCAGGACATTGAGGCAGAAGGACTGCAAATTTGAGGCCAGTCTAGAAAATTTAGTAAAAAGTTGTCTCAATATAAATTAAATTAGAGATCTAGGAAAGTAGTTCAGTAGTAGAGCATGTGCCTGTCATGTGTGAGGCTCCAGATTTGATATCCAATAGCACAAGGAGAAAGAAAAAATAATGAATCAGATGGAGCATCTTTGTTTTGTAAATGAAGAAATTGAGACTTAGACCTTAAACAACTTGTACAAGAATCACCTGGCCATAGCTCGCGGGCCCAGGGCTGTAGTATCTCATTCAAGGTCCCATCCTGAGTGTCCTCATTGGACCTTATCTGGCCTGAGACACACACCACAGGTTTCTTCAGAAGTGAAAACAGGAACAGTCTAATTCTTGAAAGCATGAAACAAACAATGTCTTCATGTAAGGCATACATCTGGGGTAGATATCTCTACAAAGGCACTTCCCCAACCAGCCTGCTGCAGTATCATGAATTCTTGAAATTGGTCCTCCTAAAAGAGGATAAAAACTCTGTACTTAACACTTTGCTCTGGCCTCTGACTTTTTGTATATTCTAGAGTGGAAAATGTCATTGTAGAGTACTGAGTGGAAGGCGCCTGAGAAAAAGGTTTAGTAACAACCAACCTCAGTATAGAGAGGCCCCTGGTTTTACCTTCAAAAGGCAATAAAGAGGAAGGGATGGCTTTTGAGTAAGGCAAGCACCATGTGTAGTCACAAGGAATTGGCTTAAGCTTGGGAGAATAATTAAATTCCTAAGGAGCTTCCTAAGGGAAACCTATCAATCTCTAGTCCAGGGAAAGTCTATAAGAAATAAACTGTTAGCTACATGGAAAAGGTCTGGGAGCAGGAGCTGAGAAAATGACCTCTTGAGTTGTCTTCTAGATCTCTGAACTGATGTTTAAATGTAATCAAAAGATAAAATGCAGATTAGGTAGATGTTCTCACCTCTGGAATTTTAAAGTGAGCTGTCTTAAAAGGAAAATGAAAATGTTATGATTCAGAGGCATTTATCCTTAATTTGTGGAGCTTTACTGATCAGAATCCAGCTGGTCTCTTCACAAATTAGTTAGTGGAAAGTGGCGGCACATCCACAGGAAACACGACAATAACGCTTCCTCGCAAGTTATGAGTCATAGAAAAAGAAAAGCGATTAAGTTCAGCAAACAACATGCCCGTCTTTGTGCTTTAACAATCGAAAGCAAATACTTAAATTTTGGGCCGTAGGCTGATTAAACAGGAAGAACCCTTTATTCAATAGAAAATAGCTACAGCTGCTGTAAAATCTTTTTAGAAGAGACTTTTTACCACAAGGGTAATAATCTAGACCAATCAGCAGTTCTACAAGGACACATTAAAGACTTAAAAGACCGATTTGTGTAAGGTTAACCTAGGTTGGAGGTTAACACGCACTTAGATGTAAAATGTAGTAACATTCAGGACTGCTGCATGGCAAAGTTAAGTCAAATTCTAACCGGCTGGAGCTGATAAGATTGATAAAGAAAAATATTATTTTTTCCTTTTTCTAATCCCATGCTAGCCCAGTCTTAATTTTCAAACTACATCCAGTGAAAACATGCATTACTCTTCAGGAATTAATCTGAATGGAAAACCAGCTAATTCTCAAGTGTACATAGTAAGGCTAAAGGATGCACTCTAAGGATATTGTTAATGAACTTCAAAATATAATCATGTCAGGGCCTTACCACATTCTTTGATTCATGAATGAGTAATTCTATAAAATCCACACATGTACTATGTGAAACGTTCCAAAAGGACATTCGCCTCTCTCCAAATGATTTAAAAGGCATATCTGAGCAGACATCCTCCTCGTGCATTCAACCTAATATTATATCTGTTTGAGGAGAGCAAAGGAAAGGAAAATATCGCTTACAAATGACCTTGTTATATAATTTTGTCAGCATACTGTATCACAAAAGGAACTAAGATAGCAGGGCCCCGTAACATTAGCAAAATTATGAAGAATTTATTTAAAGATGATTTATGTTTCAGCCCTGCAGTTATGATTATAGGCTTTCATTTGTGGGTTTGCTTCTCTGCAAAACAAAGACCTGTTCTTCCCTGAGGCTTTGTCTGAACACAGCGTGGCTGCTCTGGTGGGTGGAGGTTGTGAATACATTCTTAAATTCTGCAAGAACTTTCGTGCCACATGAGAAAGCTGATTGCCCAATCCCAAGCAGACACTGGCGCACTGCACTCAAGAACCTTGAATGATTTGTGAGTTAGGACCCTGGGCAGCAGGCTATTATCCAGATAGTTAACAAGGAAGACCTCTCTGAGGCCTTGGCACTTTAAAACACCAGAATTCAGACACAAAGAGCACAGCTAATACAAGGTTGGGAGGGGGGCGCTCAGGCCTGACTCTGTCAGAACACTGTGCCAAGCCAGGAAGATAGAAGCTAAGAACAGAAATTATCTTTGAGATGTCCAAGAGATGTGATGTTTCTCGCTTGTCCATGTTGGTGGAATGAGCCTCATTATCTCTGCAATTATCATTATTTCTCCTCCTCCTGCTCTCTCTCCCTGCCCCCAGCTGCTAATTCCCTTACACTGTCCATGTCTTCTCAGGCAGAGGATTAACACAGACGTCTAGAAGGCAGCTTAGATGTCATTTTTCACAGCACATGTCAGATAGCAGGTAGAAACAACAAATGTCTACATTTAAGGCAGTCTTCCTTGTGAGCCTGTGCTAAAGAAAGCTTCACACACTTTGTCACTTAAGAGAATGCACATATGCCCCCGGGGACCCTGGGGGTAGCCTAAGGCATTCACTCTAAGCAAGACATTTCTCTGTAGTCCTCTGTTATGTGTCAAACTTTATAAGAACCTCACATTCTACTACACAAAATATCAATGCTTCCTATGCACCTCCCACTGCAAATGTTCAGGTAAAACAAATGTATCAGGAATTTGGGTTTATCCTATGGGTTTCTGGACATGCCTGTGGGTTTTTTTAAAGAGAAATTCTGCCCTACTTTGGAAAGCTTTTTCCTTTTCTTGTCCTTAAAATATGTTAGGATTTTTTTTAGCTTTTTTACTTTAAAGAGAATAAAAAAAAAAGCAATAGCAAAATAACAACAACATAGACAAAAGCAAAACAACACAAAACCAATAAAAAATGATACAGGGTTTCAACGCGAAATGATAAGAATTAACAGTGGTTGTTATATTACATATTATTATTTTCAGTGAAGTTGCTCAGGTGTGTAAGAATACAGAATTGATCAAGAATTTTTCAAGGATATTTTTTAGTTATATGATTTTTAGTTATACAAAAATATATGCCAGTATATGAAAATATAAAAAGCAAAAACAATTAAAACTTTAGCTAATGGCAGGTGAAATCACTGTTAATATTTTTGCAATCATTCACTTTTTAAAATGTCTTTGTGTGTAATTTTATGAGACCCTTTTTCATAGGCATGGATTCCTATACTCACCATTATAATCAAAATACAGAGTTGTCCCATCACCATAAAAGAACCTCTTCATGCTCCCTCCTTATAGTAAATTCTTCTTCCATTTCTCCACACCCCAGCCATCACCTACCTGATCTTCAGCTTTATGACCGGATCACACCATGAACCCTACATTACGCCACTGTGTGGTTAACCTCAGTTGTCAGCTTGCGTGGGCTGAGCAACTCCTGGAGTGGTGCTGAGGTCACTGGGGTGCTATAGTCATCAGCGGATTAACAAGCTGATCTTCACCACTGAGGGCACTGTAGGAGGTGAGGTCAGCTGGAGGCAGGTCTCCGGGCACCTTTGGAGGCTGTCTGTATCACCAGTATAGCCCCCTGCACTCTGCTTCCAAGGTGCCTTCAGTGAAGTTGCTTTGCTCCACTCTGCCCCCTCAGCCATGTTACTGCCTGCAGCCAGCTGACCATGGACTAAACCTCTGAAACTATAGCCTAATGAATGATTTCCTTTTTGTATCCTTTAGACATTTTGCCCTGGCAATGGGAAAGCAAACCCATATAGAAATATTTTGGTTTTAATTTTACTCAGCCTTGGCTCTTTGAGACTCATCTTGGTTGAGTTTATCAGTAGTGTATCCCTTTTTATTAGTGGAACAATGGCGGCACAGATGTACCGTGTTGCTCCGGCTTGAACGTTCAGTGTGTCTGAAAGGACCATGTGCTATTGATGTGGCTCCCAGGGTGGCACTATTAGGAGATGCTGTGGACGACCTCTGAGGTGGGGCCTTAGGGGAGGTGGCTGGATCTTTTAAGATATGCCATAAGGAGGGCTGTGGGGTCCTGCTCTTGTTTCTGCTCTTGCTCTTGGCCATGGGTAGAGAATGTGGCCCACCGCATGCTTGTAGCGTTCATCACAAACCACCTAAAGCAAAAGGTTTGCCCAAACTTGGTGTCTGAAACTTCGAGCCAAAATAACACTTTTCTCTTTGTAAGTTGATTATCTCAGGTAATCGTCATATTGACAGAAAATTAGCATCTGAGTTCAGAGGCATGGCTGTGATATCACTACTAGTGCGAGTTATTGTCTAGAAAATTTCATTTTGCATAGCTATAGAAAATTTAAAATATCTTGTTAGTTACTGGAGTACTTTTTAAAACAGATATTTGGATATTTTTTAAAAGTCACTAAAATTTTCTGAGCTGACTACACATATCACAGAATGATTTTTTTCTATCTCTAATTCTTTAGCCAACTGTTCTGCTGTGCTATAATTTCATTATATTTGCTTAACATTTTGCACATAGCTTTTAAATATTTAGAGGCTTTAAGATATTATAAAATGAATATAACTATATATTATACAAATAAAACATAAAATAAAAATACATAGAATTAATATAAAGAAATTTCTGAAAATAAGATACTATCATTTATAAAGTAATAGTAGAACTGTAAAAACAGAGCCATTCTATAGCTCAGCAATGTTCCATTATAATCTCGAGGCTTTTATAGGTAAATAGAGACAACTCAAGACCACACTCATAAGTGAAATAAATCAGACCCACATGTGTAAACACTATATTGTCTCACTAGTGTAAGAACCTGAAAGAGGGAATAAAATGTAGGCTATAAAACAGACTGTGAAATGAAAGGAAATTGCTCAAAAGGAAAGAACAACTGAGATGAGGGAAATGAGAAAAGAAAGGAGGGGAAAATATGTATATATGTATACACATATATATGTACACACATAGTTGTAATACTGAGTTCTATTGCTCTATTGAAAGGAACAGTTAATGATTAAGTATTTGATCAATCTTATGTGTCTATATTTGTTTTCCTGAGTAACCACTTTGAAGAAGTCAATATGTAATACAACAACCATTGTTGATTTCCTGTCACCTTGTGTGAAATTCAGTATTCCTTGAATTGTTCTTGTGTAATTTTGTACACAAAATTTGTGTATTTGTTAATATGTTTTCATTTTTTATCTTTTAATAAAAAGAGCTAGTCTTTCATTGTGCATTTTTGCATTTTACAAATTTTCTACAATGATCACTTATTTTGTACTTCTATAAAATGAAATCAACACTTAATGTATATCCTTGGTCTTAGTGGGGAAAATGGGCCTGCAAATTAAAATTTAAAAATTATTTTAAACAAAAAGTATAATAAGACAGATAACTTTGTACTTTTACTGAATTAGTAAAATGGGGGTTTGATTCATCCTTTCTTAGTGTCTCTCTCACTGTCTCTTCTCAATGGTTTATTTACTACCACCCACAACAAAAGAATTAGTGGCTTCTGTGGAATAAATACTAATTCAGAGAAGATGCAAAGCAGAAATTTCTTCACCTTAAATTTTGAATGATTTTTAAAGCTATTTTATGGGTGAAAAAGCAGTTATGTACATTATACTGAAGGAAAGTAATCAAAGGAGAACTGTAGTTTGATATGTAGGCAATAGTGGCTGAGTGTGGTTAATGAAGAGTCATTTCTAAAACAGTAAACTTGGATGACCATGTTATTTTCTGTGACTCCATTCACAATGACTTTTAGATTTGTGAATGTCCAAGTAGCTAGTGCCTATTATATCTACCTCCTGGGAACAAGGAACACTGATTCCTTGGGTTAATACTGATTCAAAGGGGCCAAGGATATTGCTTCGCAGCACAGTGCCTGCCTGGCTGGGACCTTGTGCAGGTCCTGAGTTCGATTCCTGGTACCAAAGAGGAAAAGTACTGATTCATAGTGAATTTAATTGCTGACTAATGTAATAAACGTTTTCCATGTAGTACATTTCGATAAAATACCAGCAGTTCACATGACTTGAATTCTGACACATCTTTTCATTCCCCCCCCAATACTTAACACCAACAACAAAATATAAAAATGACGCCAGATGGAATAAAGGAAAGAGTACCCTCAAGTCTTGGACGATGGCCTAAAGTGCACTTTATAAGCATAAAATTCCTGTGAAGTCTCTTGTTTTATCTTAAAATCAGAGATATTAGATGTGTTACCTTTAACCCAACCTAAAGTGAGATCCTGTGTGTCTCACCTGTAAAAAGATGTGCTTGTATGGTGTTTGGCCAGCCTTCTAAATCCCTTGCTGGAACAGACACATTACAAGTTTCCAGAATTTACATATGAAATCAGTGGAATGGAATGGAATTAATATTAATAATTACCACCACTGCTACTAACAGTACATATTTACTGGCTTAGAACTAGATTGTGCTCTTGTACATTTGCCCACATTAATCTCCACAAAGCTGTGGTAGGTGGTATTTAGAAATGAAAAGCTGAGGCTTAGTTTCCACATCTGAAACATGGGGCAGTGGTAGAATTTACCATAAATGTTTCTGTGAGAGTGAACAGATTGTGAACTTCAAGCACTTATTTGAATGACTGACAAAGCTTCTGGTAGTTGCTCAAGGTTGCCTCAGAGCTATAATACTGTGGCTCAAAATATTTTTGATATGAACATACTTAATACAGTCAACAATTTCCTGAAACTAGTTTCAGTCAGGTCCATTTAAATGGCAGTGAAACGGTGAAGGGCTATTCCTTCTTGGCTTCATTTTCTTAGAAGAGCTAGCAGTAAGTTCCAAAGCACAATACAGCCTTTCCCTATTCTCCTTAAAGGGTAAATAAAATGCATAGCAATAGTAGTTATCAACTGATAATATTTGTATTGTTAGTATTATAAACAATCTTCATACACCTCAAAACTTGTAGTGAATATTACTTTTTGTTTCTACCCAATGGTTCGACCAAGGTGAGGATCTATTCCAGAGACTCCACCCTCACAGGGGTGGGGTGGGAAGCTCTCTTCACGGTGGTGGAGGGTACTTGGTAACTCTATCAGTTGGAGCCACTGCAGTTTCTCTCCCCCTGTCAGCAGCGAGCTCTCCCTCAGCCCCAATGGTCTTCTGCAACGTGCCCTCTTCCCTTGGCCCTTCTTTCCTATTCTGTCTTAAGAAAGACCTAGTATACTACCTGGTAGCTCAGTAAAACTGGAAAATACTATAGATACACTTTTAATTCAAGCCAAACAGAATAGAAATAAAGACTAAAAATTCCATTATCAGGTAGACCTAAGGTGGAATTCTAATATGCATTTTGTGGCCACAGGGAAAGTAGGTAATTTATTTGGTTCTCAATTTCCTTGTAAATATAAGGTGACAGGTTCCTAACTCATAAAATGGTTTGAGAATTAAATGAGGTAAGATACGTATATCTCTTAAGCACAGTGGTACAGAATAAGCCCTCAGAGGTGGCAGCTCATTTTATACTCATTAAAATAAGGAGTAGCTTAGCAAGCCACATTCCTTATAAAATGTACAACAGTAAAGGATATATTATGTAGTCTTCGAATGGTGCATAAAATGTTTGTAAATACAGAATACTTTATTTGAATTCAGAATAGTAATATTCTAACAAACTTCACACTAAAGGACACAAACAGTCACTTTTAAATTCTATTGAGAGAAAAATGGAACTGATCAAGAGATATCATTTTACTGTATTCTTTGCCAATTTCAAAACAAAAGTGACCTAGTCAAAGTCCGCCTTTTGTTGGTTTATTCAAACTCAAGGAGTGAAATGTATATGAGAAAAGTTTAACTTATTTTTGGTGGTGAAAAACTCCAATAAAAATACTGATGGAGCAGCAATTTGTCTTCAGGGCAGGAAGTATCATGGATTTCTGATGCTCCTTACAGAAAATACGCAATTAGTGGGTATTTTAATACAAAAACTTGTTATTAGGTCCCTTCTTACAATAATAGATGAAGTAATCATGAGGGTAGTGTAGTAGCAGAATCATTCCTCCTTGGCTTTATTTTCTTAGAAAAGCGAGCCAGAAGTTCGAGAGCACAATGCAGCCTTTCTCTACTCTCTTTAAAGGGCAAATAAAATACATAGCAATAAATCAACCTAATGAGTCTCTAAAGAAATATACTTCATGAAACAAAAATCTGAGAAGAGCAAGAACCACTTCTGCATCACATACTGTTATTTGGGTTGTATAATGAACAAAGAAAGTTCACATGAGTATAACAAAAAATTTTCAGCTTAGATACATCTTTAAAAACCAATAGATATTGTCAGGCCATTTAAAAATCACTTTTATCATACACACCAAAAGATGAAAATTTGTAATGCATTTGTTTTAAAAACATGCTGACAACAGAAGAGTTAGGAGGTGTGTTTTGGCAACATGATAAAAGGAAACACATACAGATTTATTTCTATGTAATACATTACCAATCTTTTCAGTCACCTGTTACTGCTATATTTTACCATCGAAGCTCCCTTAAATAAAGTCTTTATTGTTGCAATAATACGGTTCTATGAAATACAACTCTGTAGTGCTGACTTGTGAAAAACAGCACAGACATATCCTGAGCCAAGAAAAGACATGCTTCCCAGTGATAAGAACTCAATTCTCCACAGACAGCAGCCAATAAAACAATTGGAGAAAGTAAAACAAAAACAAGGTTTTAAATGTAATCAGAAAAGACGTGACTTGTATAGCATTTACCACTTTTTCAAGAGAATATTCAACAATTAAACAATAATTATGAGGCATATAAAATCTTACACTTTAGCAAACATTCTTCAAAATGCTATCACTGTGAGAACCAGTTAGTGTTCACTGCTTCCCCTAACTTCTCACACGGTCAACAGATATGGTAGACAGGCTTCGCAATTCCACATGTTTAACTCCTTCCACTTCATCATAACCTTCACAGAAACAAGTCAACTTTGGAAACTCTTACTAAAAATGGTAAAGGGCTATAAACCTGCAATGGAATATCTTACACATGTCACACCTTCAGATTCTTGCCGGGACTAATCAGGCATTTACCAGCTGCCCTTCTCCTAGCAGAGGCAGAGTGAGAATTAGGCAATTCCATCAATTGGAGCCACTGCACAAGCTCTCTCCCCTTGTCAGTAGTGAGCGCTCCTTCAGCTCCAACGGTCTTCTGAAACATGACCTTCCTACTACAGGAGTAAACTTCCCTGACACAGTGCCCAGTGCTCAAAAGGAAGGCTAGAGTTTTCTCAAAACAAGTAGCCAGGAAAAGCAATTTCCTCAGAAGAAATGAATGTTAAGTCCCTTCTCTCTGAAAAATACTGGTTATAGAAATGACTCCTCATTTTCTCAACTCAGTGAGGCACAAAGCAAAATCTGCAACAAAACTCTTGCTCCCTCTAAAACTAGATTGTCTCTCTCTCTCTCTATCTTTTTGAGTCAGAATTTCACCATATAGTTTCAACTGGGCTTGAGTTCACTTTGTAGCCCAGGCCGGCCTTGAATTCTCAGTGACCCTCCTGCTTCAGCCTCCTGAGTGATAGTATTATAGGCGTGTTTGGCCACACCTGGCCTTTCTATTATTATTTTTTGGGGGGTACCAGGGATCAAACTCAGGACCTTGTGCTTGCCAAGGAGGTGCTTATTCCACTGAGCTATATCCCCAGCCCCATACCTGGTCTTTCTATACCCTTTTTAACCTTATATTCTAATCTGTATCATTACTTGTGCTTTGTCTTTTAAGATTTATATTTTCATTGTCATATCTGTATTTTTTACTGTAAGGTTCCTCAAATCCTACATATAAAGAGGCATTACATAGTCTAGAAAATATGCTGACTGCATCCCTATGTGTCCTTCTCACCTGCCGCACGCACGCCAGCCAGACATCCACAACCGAGGCCGGCACCGAGCAGCAGGAACCCGCCAGCGATTAGTGTTCCTGAAATTCCTGAAGTCTAAAAGCTCCTCTGGGTCTCCATGTTTTGCTCATTAACTGAAGGCCTCTGCTGGAAATCTTTTCTCCCCTCTGGGCTGTTTTTCCCCTACCTGCCTCTCCTCTCTTCTCCTCTCTCCTTCTCCCCTTCTCTTCTTCCCCCTCACCCTCCGTCTTCCTCTCTCCCTCTCCCTCCTTCTTTCTGTCCTTGGCTTCCTTTCATGTGAAATCTTTGGGTTTAATTCTATAATACCCAGAGGAGTTCCCATCAGAAAAGACCCTCAGGGAGGTTCTATACATGCAACGGGTGGCCTGAGGTGGGAGGGGCCGTGACAGCGATGGCAAAACTCCTGGAGGAGGCTCTGGGAACAGAGGACTGGCAGATACAGGTTAACTACAGTGCAGCACGGTTTGAAATCACTGCGCTCAGTTAAAGCATAGCTTTTCTTCTCTTTTGGAAAAAGGCACATACAAGAAGAAGACCTTCTGTGAGTGAGCATGTTTTTCGTTGTAAACAAAGCAACAATAACTACAAATGAAGCCAGATCTGTTCTCGCTGCTCTCGATGACCCAATCCTTCCCTTGCTTCAGATGAGTAGTGCTATCAAGAGACACTTAGCATCAGCAGAAGCCTCCATCAATCATAAAACATCAGTCACCTTCCTTCAGTATTTTCCCCTGAGGGTTTGAGGGAAGAAGGAGCCTGAGGTGAGCACATCAGCACTGTCCATTCGGAAGCCTAGGGTGCCATCCAGCAAGTGTTCCCCGTGAGTTTCTGTCTGTCACATACAGGCACTGGGAAGGATGAATTTCAAAAGCAAACAAAGCTGGAAGGAAACTTTAGTCACATCTCATCCAAATTTTCTCCCCAATTTCTTACCAAAGCAAGGCCCTCTGGACTCTCATATTACAGTAAAATGACCAGCATGGCCCCCACATGGCCATTCCTGAAGATGCCTCTGTGTTTCGGATGGTAAGGCATCTGTGCCTCTCGAGAGTTTGCCAGCCTCTCAGGGGCAGCGGTGAGGAAAGACAGGCTAAAAGGAATGTTTGTTAAACAAAAATTGCGCAAGTCCTCATATAAACAATGCCCCTTAATGAAACACAGCAGCAATCACCATTACATATGTCATAATTTACTGATAAAGAAAAAGCTTCTAGAAAATAATTGTGAGGCAAATAGATTATTATTAAATAGTTTTGATAACCAAGTATCATCCATAGATTTCACATTTATCAGCAACCGGAGAGTCACTTTTATACATACCACACAGGAGCTTCACATTTTCCTCAGGGCAAGCAAACCTCTCAGGGTGCACCATGTGAATCAGTAGTTACATTTGGAAGAATAAGAACTAGAATCCCTCAAAGGACTTCATACATTATATACACTCACAATTCTGCAGAAACTACTAAACCTGTCACAGGCTGTCATGAGTATTTTAAAGATTCCAAATTACTACCACTAAGATCTTTATAATTTAGGAGAAAACGACTCCATAGGCACCCATAGTATCTCAGAAAAGTCATTTGAAGAAAAGGAAGGTAGATTTTGTTCTCCAAAACCTGCTGTAGAGATAATGAAATAAAAATTTTCTGGGTCCCGCCCAAACATCAGTATTGTTTCATTGAAAGAGTGGAGTAGTTCCAACAAACATCTAAGGTTGAAAGCCCCTCACGTGGGAGCGGAAAGGATGAGCAGGTAATTACCCGTGCCTAGGCACTGAGTGCTGCTGAGCGGTGTTCAGCCTCCTGTCTGGCTCGAGAGTACCTGCACTCTGTGCTATTTCTCCTCTGATGTAAACATCATCACCCATGGAAATAGACCATTCAAAAGACTGGATGTTAAGTATTGTACTGATCCTCACACTATGTTGATCAGCTGTGCCTGAAATTGTAAGTATTGTCCAAGGCTCCTATGTAAACATGTCAGAGAGCTATAGGTATAGTAAACTCACTTTTTCTCAAAGCCTCATTTTCCATGAGAAAAAAATGCTGTTCACATCATATGGGTTCTAACTGAGATCCTTAAGGCATTTTCCCCCCAAATGTAGGCTTTTTGTTTCAGTGCTTGTATCAGTAGGTTCAAGAGATATAAACAAGGTGACCATGTTGACATTCATTATTAATTTTACTTTATTTTATAATAAGCATGAAAACAGTTTTAAATTATTGTTTCAGAAATAAAAAGCAAATATAACGTAAGCCCATAAACTACAAAATACTACCTATGGCTCTGAAATACCATCAGAGTGATGGTGTTTTATAGCCTCAGATGTTCCAAAACTTCAGAAATGTAAGCGCAATTTTACCTCTCAATTCTTTATAGTTATATTTGCACAAATCATCAAATAGTAGCATTTAAGGTGAAATTTCAAAAGTCCTGCTAAAGATAAATGAGGTACTGCGAATTTTTAAACATTATTTTGAAATTTTCTTTTGGTTACTTTGTCATCAAAGCTTAAAGTATAATTTAAAAATCCAGAAATTTTAGTGTTTTGTTTGACCAAGTAGCAAAGAAGTTATGAAATTCAAAGACTGTTTTAGAGTTTTAAAAATTTGCCCTGCCATATAAAAATACATTTTGAACACTCTTACAGAATTTCATAATTATCATCTCCTATTTTAAATCAAATTCAATATGAGATATAGTGTTAGAAGCTCCTGCCCTGCAGCCATGTAGAATCTAATGATATAATAAAGAAAACTAGAGACTTGAGAAGTTTCTGGGTTTGCACGGCTGAATTTGTTCTGTGCCTGAATCCATTTGAATTCAGGGGCTTCTATCATGATTTCATCCTCATCCCAAGAGAGACTGCTCACTGAGCTCACTGCATGTGTAGTTTGGTGACAGAATGTGTGCTCTGGGTGTGAGACATCCTGGATTCAGTCTCTAGGACTAAGGGGAAAATGTGTCCTCTAACAAATCCACCCAAGAATTCTGAAAAGAAAGCAAACTTCACTCCAATTTTAGTCCAAACATCTTTTAAACACAACATTCCAATGGGTAATTTATTTCTCATCTAATTCTTTTCTCACTGAGATACATCATAAATCTCAGATTTCAGATATATTCTTACACCCCTGAACATGTGTGTGTGTGTGTGTGTGTGTGTGTGTGTGTGTGTGTGTGTGTTAGAGAAGACAGTTCTCCAAAATGATATTTTGAGACGGCAGCTATGCTGCTGAACACTTTTATATTCTTTCTGTCAGTGTGTTAGACACATGCTGACACACACATTTCCACTTCTGAGGTAGAAACGAGGTTTCTTGAGAACAAGTGAGGATAGTTCTGGAAGTTATACATGGAACTGTTCTTTCCACAGAGGAACAGGGATCCCTGGAGAGCTCTGTGTGTTTCTGGAACTTTGCTCGCCATGCTGATCAGCAGACATGAGGAAGGTTCACAGTGAAGGATTGAAATCCTCCACTCAAAAAGATTGTATGTGTGTGCGTGCGTGCGTGTGTGTGTGTGTGTAGTTTCTGCATGTAATCTCACACTATATTCTTTGGGAGATGTGACTTGTATTAAGGTATTTGTATGAGTGCATGGACAGGAAACGTCTCTCACCAGAGTTTTGATTTATTGTTGCAAGCATGAGTACCATCATGGTATCTAAATGTACAAGAAAACCTTAAAATTGGTCAGGTTAAGTTGGTCTAGCTGAGAGTGCTAAACATGAGCTGAGAAATTAAGTGGTTTCCAGATTCTTAGAGTATTATAATGATGTACATAGCATTTAGTGAAGTGTTTAGTCACTTCTAGCTTCCATGAAGAACTATTGATCTCGGGATAGATTATGGAATCAATCCAAAAGAAAGGAATAGAGTCCCTATTTCTCCACAGCCTCGCCAGCATTTGTTATTGGATGATTTTTTAATACTGGCCAGTCTTGCTGGGGTGAGATGAAATCTCAGTTTTTGTTTTTATTTGCACTTCTCGTATGACTAAGGATGTGGAACATTTTCTCATACATTTATTTGACATTTGTATTTCTTTATCTGAGAAGTGAGTATTCATCTCAGATGCCCATTTCAGGATTGGGTCTTTGAATTTGGACAGGTACATGTTTTTTAATTCTTTGTATGTTCTAGATAGAAGTCCTTTGTCTGGGGGACAGCCAGCTAGGATTTTTTCCCAATTTGTGGGTTTTCTTTTTACTTTGGTGATTTCTTTAGATGAACAAAAACTTTTCAGTAAGATGAGGTCCCAATTATTGATTCTTTGAAGTGTTTCCCTTGCAGTTTCATTTTTGTTCATGAACTCTCTGCCTACTCCTATGTCTTCAAGATTTTTACCTACTTTCTCTTCCAATAGATTTAGAGTTTCTGTTTTAATGTTGAGATCTGTGATCCATTTTGACCTGAGTTTGGTGCACGGTGATAGACTGGGGTCTATTTTCAGTTCTTGGCAAGAGGCAAGCCAGTTTTTCCAGTACCATTTATTGAACAGGCCTTCTTTTTTCCAGTGAGTTTGGTTGACCCCTTTGTCAAATATTAGGTAGCTGAGTGGGTTTTTCGTTATGGTTGCATCTTCCAGTCTGTTCCATTGATCCTCAGGTCTATTTTTTAGCCAGTACCAGGTTGATTTTATTGCAGTAGCTTTGTAGTATAATTTCAGATCAGGGATTGTGATTCCACCTGACTTGTCCCTATTGCCCAGGATTGCTTTTGCTATTCTGGGTCTCTTCTGGTTCCAGATGAATTTGAGGCATATTTTCTCTAGGTAGGTATGCTAATGGTAGTTTGATGGGAATTGCATTGAATCTGTACAACAGTTTTGGTAGTATGGCCATTTTCACAATGTTAGTTCTTCCTAACCATGAGCAGGGTATGTTTTTCCATTTATTGAAATCCTCTTTGATCTCCTTTTTCAGAGTACTGTAGTTTTCACTGGATAAATCTTTCACATTCTTTGTTAGATTGATTCCTAAGTATTTTCACAAACCCTTCATCTGTGCAGTTACTGAAGTGTCTTAATTGCTGTGCATTTGTCACAAAGATACTTGTTTTTGGATATTATAAATTAGGTATGTGGCAGAGTGGTCAAATAATATTGTATATTTATAGGTATGAAAATGTCTTTCACTAGTATGCTATCTCCCTAATTCTACCTGGAGTACATCTGTCAGTGATTGCTGCCTGTGTCTTTTGAATGACATGACCAAACTCCTAGGCCTCCTAGGTAGCTAAATTCATGTTATGGATGCCCAGATATCTTGAGAACCCTCAATCCTCACCACTCATACAGTGGACAGTTTTCTTTTGCAATTACTGAAACTGTTCCTGCTTCTGACCTGTGCAAGCTGAAGTGCCATCTTCACCAGGCTGAGCAGTGGCAGCAAGAGCTATACCCCAAATCTGTTGTTTCATAAAAGTGGTGCTTTCAATTATTGTACTATGAAACTATTTCTTGATAAGAAACAATTTTATCTTGGACATGGATTTGAACAATTAAAAGAAAAATTCTATTATGATGAAATTTAGGAATCATATAATCAAATATTCTTCATTTCTAATTATTAATCACCTAGCCTCCACCTAAATAATCCTTATAATAAGCAGGCGTTCCTCTGCTTTCACACAGCAGTAATTATTAGGAAGCCCATGCTTTCCTGGGTGCAGATCATCCCAGCAGCTCTAGTTAGGGGACCCTACTTCTAACCTTTGGAGAAATGCTAGGCAAATTTTCCCTTCTCTTCCACTGAGTGATATATCATTTCCTGGGACAAAAATATGGGAGTAGAGGCAAAAAAGACTATGAATTTTTAAAATGACAGCATCAACTTTAAAATAAAACTATACACTCATTATTTAAATGTGCATGTCTAGATTCCTATGCAATCAATTTATCTATGTGATTATTCCACTAATACATCACAGGACAGAACATGCCCTTTGTTGGCATCTATCCAAGGAGCCTAGATCTTGGTGACCTCTGGGATGGCTATTTGTTGATGCAGATGAACTATATCAAACCCATAATTTCCCACTGTATCAAACTTACAAACTCATTTAAACACACTTATTCTACAAGTTTTAAATTAGCCATGTGTAAAATGGGGGCATTTGGAAAATATAATTGTAGTGTTTTATTGGTTAAATATCTAGAAATCATTCAAATACAAAAGTTAACCAAAAAAAATTAACACTATAACATTCTACCTGAGGGACATTTACTCCTGTTTTTTCTCAGGGATATAATTTCATTATATGGTCCTTTTTTGCAGTATAGCAAATTTCAGTTATACTTACTGTGTATAATACTCTTCCTACATGTGTTGTTTTTCTATACGACAAATACTCAAAAATGGAATCCTTAATTTGTTGTGTTTTAAAACTGAGGCATATCTTTGATCTTAAACAATGATAACCATATAATACAGGCATGCATTCAGGTTCACATAATCATGTGGCACTATTTTCAATTAGGTGATGATATTCACCCTGAGCATAGGAACTACAGAAATGTAAGTATTTCAATAAATTCAGGCTCAATGAAGTTATTTCAATATCTTTTTTTGCATATTATCACACACATGGAGCCACACTTAATAATAATTATAATTTCATATTAATATTTTAAAATACTACATAGAGTGGAAAACAATAGAGAATCTGTTGAATTCCACAAGTTTTATACATGAGTTTTTCTTTCACTGTTTCTAGGGAATCATTCTTCTACTAAGCCAATACATATTAGCTATGTCAATAAAATAAATAATTAAATGAATTAAATAAATCAAGAAATTTGTAAAGGTATAAATGCATTCCTTTCACAGAAAAGTAAAATTTAATTAAAGTTCTAAAATTTACAAGTAGCCAGGCATGGTGGTATGGGCTTTTAATCTCAGCACTTGGAAGGCTGAGGCAGGAGGATCATTGCGAGTTCGAGACTAGACTGGGCTACAAAGTGAGCTCAAGCCCTGTCCAAACTGCCTAGTAAGACTGTGCCTCAAAAAAAGTAAAATAAAATAAAATAAAATAAAATAAAATAAAATAAAATAAAATAAAATTTACAAGTATTTTTAATGAATGTTTTAAATTCTGAACTCACTTCATAAAAAGGACAGATTGAGTATTTTATTTTCTTCTCCAACCAAACTGTTATATTCAAATGTGTAATATTTTTCAGCCTGAAAAACAAATTAGTAATAACTATAACAATAAAATTTATCCAGCTCTTACTATGAACCAGACACTATTTTAATTGATTTGCATTGATTAACACACTTAATATCCCTAACGACTCCTTTATCTCCAATTTTAGGTGAGAAAACTGAAGGACATGAGGTACTTTCTCCAGGGTCCCACAGGTGGTGAGTGGATTCCAACACAGGAAGCTGGCACTAGGCTTTCGTGTCAGCCCCGGCACAGGCTCTGCTTTCCTGTATGATGATGCTGAATTCGTAGAGGACACTCAGTCATTATTTTAAAATTGATCAGTCACAAGCAGAAAGGAGGATGCATGGTATAATGTGCTTAAAATGCAGTAGCCTCTAACCAAGCCCTTTTCCACGGCTCTCAGGATAGGAACACCAGCTGCGCGGTTCAGGGTCCAAACACACACTGCATAGTTCTTACTGACTGGGGAATCAGATACTTGGGCCTGTGACCCCTGGAACCAGACACATGGGCCCTAGGTGGGAAATGAAAGGCAACCTCGCTGGGCCTTAGTTATGCTTTTATAATGTGGGGGTAGAGATATCGGCATAAGTGGCACCCACAGCATAGGATGAATGTGAAAATTAGGTGTGACACATGGCAAACATTCTATAGGTTTTAGTGTCATTATTGCAGCTCAGCTTTACCTCACTCCCTTTTTAGCACGCAACTTGCTTTCACTTGGGAAATCTTTTTATTCATTCAAAAATAGGTTATTTGAGCTGATCTGCCTGTCTTGTAAAGGTTGAATCCAATTGCTGCTAAAAGGAAATTTGTGTGAGTCTGTTCATTCTCATTAGCCAATGTCAAGGCTTGCTAATTCCAGATTGTTTTGAGACACCAGGGAAAGTGAGGAGAATCACAGAATGCAAATTTTCATGTGCTGTTCATGTGCTAGATGCCCTTGAAAATCAGCAGATCTTTTGCCTGTTTCCTCTACATAACTCAAAACTGCTTACAAAAGAATTTATTTACAGAATGGCTTTGGGCACCTCTCAGGGTTTTGGTTAAGGGGCCAAGGAACTGCTCTCTGTCATGCAGTGTGGGGGAGAACTGCAGGAAGCTCTTCCAGATTTTTTTTATTTGAGGGTTACTCAAAGCTGCCTTTTTTGTTTATCTGAATCCTCACAGGACACACACAGCAAATAGATTGTGGGAGAAGCTATCCAGAAGATTCTACATGCTGCACATGATCTTGCCTTCTAAAAAACAGAATTGCTGGATCAAATTAATATCAGTCTTCTTAACCATTAAACACACACACACACGCACACACACACACACACACACACACACATTCATACTCATACTCACAAAAATCACGATTTTCAGAATAGCATCTCACCCAAAATAAGCATATCTGCTGGACCTTTGACAAACATGTAAAACAATTTACTTTCTAACTATATGCCTGTATAATTAGAAATACGTTTTTAACCGAAAATTCTTTTCATCTCAATTACTATCATTTGGGTGAGAGAACCCAAATAAGTTTATGGAGCATGCCACAAATTAGCATTTAAAAGTGAAAGGAATTTCAAGCCACTTTGTTGATAGTGTTTTAGAAGCCACAGGGATAGAGCTCAGCAGCACAAGCGCCTGCCTGGGAAGCGCAAGGTCCTGAGTTCAAGTCCCATGCCAAAAAAAATAGAATCCACAGAAGAATAAGCCACAGAGCATACACAATGTTGGGACACTCAGAATCCTCCACTGAAGCTGACTAGTTAGTGCACAACGTGTTGTCTAACCTTAATTGGATTTTGCAAGTTTACTTCCTTGCTAGAATCTTCCAAAACTAATTCCCAACCATTGGCTGACCCCAGAACAGGCTGTGAGATACAGACCCAAGTAGATGAGAGTGGAGACCTGGGTGTGAACTCTGTTTCTGTCTCTTGCTGCTCAGATACATTGAGGTTAATTAGTAAGATCATCTATACAGTATATATTTTTTGAAAGCCTTTTTCCTTGAAGCGCTAGCAGGTAAGAGATAGTTGTAAACTACTTGGAACAATGTTCAGCACAGGATCTAAAGTTACAAAATGGTGCCATTAACATAACCATTACATAGTACACACAATGTATTTATTACCTTAAGTATATTTTTAGCTACTGAGTAGGGCAATAAATTTGGTAAAATGAGCAAATGAATTTTAAAAGTCGTTCTGAGATGTTAGAACATTAATCCTTTACCGTGACGATCAGAGAGAGGTCTCTGTCTTTTATTCTAACCTTAGGGTTTCAGCAGAGATAGTTGAGGAAAAGAAGAATAGGTGACAAAAGTAAGGAATAAATCAACCACTCACCTGTGCCTACAGTGTACACATTTCACAACTCACTTCATAGTTTATGAAGCTTGGGCACAAAGAATGCCTGGACCAACTCTGCTGGCTTTCTGGGGTCAGTTTTCACTGTCTCTCACTTCAACCACTCCAGAAACTTTTCTGCAGGACCTGGGAAATCTAGTGCCCTCTGCAGGACTTGGAGGCCACCAAGGTAGCACATCTTCTCCTGAGCTTCCCAGTATGTCCCTGCTCCTCCCGTGCAACCCACCTACAGGTTCTGCCTGTTTCCTGCTTCCCCCATACTCCCCAGTGACATCCTTCTTTCATGCCTGAGTATAATGTCTGACTGTAAGAATGCAGGGGAATGAACCGGGGCTCACTCGAGACAGCACGAGAAGCAACTAGATTTATGTATTGATACTTTCTGTTTAAGAATGCCCTATGGTCAATGTAGTATGATATTTTCTACCTACTCTTATATCATTCCATTTTCCTTGGCTTTTAAATACTAGAGCTACCCACAAACTGATTTTAAAAGTTCCTGGTGAGGAATGATCCAGGGTTTAGCACACTTCTGTCCAGAGCAGTCAGCAGTCACTGTTGGGGTGCCGACTTTCAAGGCACAATAACTATGTGTTTCTACAAACACATACTGCTCTTGTCCTAGATCAGGAAACTAGATGGCCAGTATTTAATATGATGCTTTTTTTCTGTTACATATTACTTAATTCTTAGACCAACCTTTATGCTTAGTGGAATAGACATTTACAGATTTATCCATTTTTAAAGATGAAGAAAGTGAATCTCAGTAAGGTTGAGGACCTCTCTGAGGTCACCCGTATTGGTTCTCCTTTAGAAGCTAGATTCATTCCTGCTTTTTCCTATTGCATCACAAGACCACTGGTTCTCCAGGGTGGCAGAGCTGTGTCTGAATCTGAAATTCCTAGGCAAACAGTACTTGCTAAAAAGACAAAATTCCTGGTTCTACCTTGATTCATAAAATCAGAATCTCTAGGGTTGCAGCACATTGTTGTGTCATGTTCCTATATGTTGTAAATTAAATATGGGACAGATATGTGTGTGTGTGTGTGTGTGTATGTATACACACACACACACACACACACACACACACACACACACACACACATATATACATAGATATGAGACAGACACTCAGACAGACATGCCAAGACTCAAGAAGCTTAAGTAAAGATTTCATTGTTTTGCTTCAAAATGATTTGAGAGAATATAGAAGTCAAGCACAAGAGACAATTATATATTTTTAGATAAATCAAGAACAAGAGCAAATAACAGGAGAACCAAAAGACAGAAGTTAGCCTGTTAGAAAAGTCACTTGGCTTTGGGCCAAACTCTAATATCCTAGCAGTTAAGGTAAAAATAAAAGGCTTTGGAAAATATTGTATTCTGACAGGATTAATTTGGTTCTAGTTCTCCTGGTATCAAATAAAAGAGGAGACATCTATTGCATTTTCTGAATGAGATCTAAAGGAAACTGTTTATGCATATGGTGAAAATATAAAGTTTAGAAACTACTTTCACATATCTTGTTCTGTCTCAGCATAATTATATAGTCATAGTAATAACCTCAATTGTGAATCTGCTGCAAGTCAAGCATGATAAACAGATTATCCTATTTAATATTCATGAAACTCTTAGAATGCACCCCTCATTTTATGGATGAGGAAATTCAAGTTTAGTAATTTTAAGCAAGTTGTACAAATAAATACACAATACGTGGAAAAGGTGGAATTCCAATCCAGTCAGTTCTTTGCTGGACCCTATGCACTACTAGCAATCAGTTCAAAAACACGTGAAGCAGCCACAGCATATAAGAAGCAGCCTTACTGGAAAAAAGACCTGACCCAGAATAAGTGCAATAAAGGAGCATCATGTGAGAAAATCAAAAACAAAGCTGAATCAGCAACTGTTTACCAGGAAAGAAGCAGTGGGTGATCACTACAGGCGTGCAATTCAGATTGGGTCAATTCAATACGTATCTCTAACTTGCTCTACCAATAATAAGCCCTTAGGTAATTGCCACACCAGGAGACACTTGGGATTCCTTGTCTATATGAAGAAACTCACATAGTACCATGAATTATAAAGAGTAGAACATAGAAAAGTCATTACTTATCTTTTGATAAGTTCACAAATTACACATCCATAATTCAGGAGCCACTGGTATTAAGACAGGACTATATACTATACACATTTACTTGAAAAAATACCACTGTGTTTCAGAGAGATTGTATATTAAAAGTTCCTACAATTGTCATGATTATTTCCTGAAACTTCTGTTCTCTGTTCTTCAGAAATCTTTGAGGTTGACATCTACTTTTGTGCATAGTTTAGCTGATGACCACATTTAATTATATGATAACCAACAGGTGACTAAAATACTTGAGACGATGTTTTAGATATATTAATAACTAGGGAGCTTTTGTGAATTTCTATCTGCTAAGCTTCTTTGCCCAGAAAGAGTTTGGACTTATGAATTTATCTCCTAAATCTTGTATTTCTTAAGTCTGGAGTTAAATTCAACACTATATTAAGGGCCAGGGATATAGCTGAGTGGTATATCACCTGCCTGGAAAGCTCAAGGTCATGAGTTTGATTCCCAGTACCAAAAAAACAAAAAATAAAACATAATATTATGTGCATTTGAGTTTCTTCACTATAAACTAGTAAACTCTTCTACAGTCATTAATGCCTTAATCTGAGTTGGTTACCTCTGAAATACTAGTGTTTTAGGTAAAATATCAAAAATATTTTAAAACTGATAAAATAATAATTTACACTATGTCTATTTATATTATTGCTAATGTTGTATTATTTACATCAGATACATGTGCTAATATAGTTTTAAAAACCACTCAGCACAATGCTCATCACATAGCAGATATTCAGAATATATTTTCATCTTTTCCGAACTTACACCATTCTCTGCTGTAAAGCCTCTTTGTTCTGTCTTCTAGCCTACGTTAATACCAAGTTCTTACCATGGCCTTGGTCTCCAAATAGAAGATGGCTGTGAAGTTGTCCATCTTGTAATGAAAGCTTAACAGACCACGTATTTATTGTAATGATCTTATTAGGTACACAAATGTGAAGTATTTTATTTTTGCCCTTTTGTCAGGGTAGACTGTGCCCCTGGGGGCACATGGTTTACCATGAGAAATGCCATCTTGATTTGCTTCTCTCATAATTTAAAACAATCATAATCCTAAACTCTCCTAGAGACTGCCATGCAAAGTGAATCACTGAATGCAGAGTCCTTCCACAGACAGATAACTATCTGAGGTGATCACAGAAGTGGACAAAACAGTCAGCTCCGTAAGTACGAAGAATATGTTGCAAGTGATTGACTAGAAATAATTCTATGCTCTTTTTTATGTGATTTTGTTTCAGATGCTGTCACGGTTCTGATTACTACCTTGTGCTGTTTGCTTTATGTATTTATTGT
This sequence comes from Dinomys branickii, assembly GCA_004027595.1. Lineage (NCBI taxonomy): Eukaryota > Metazoa > Chordata > Mammalia > Rodentia > Dinomyidae > Dinomys > Dinomys branickii. The sequence continues at coordinate 56,607 of PVLD010006539.1, read as the reverse complement.
TTTTTCTGTGTTGTTTTCTAACTGGGACACAAGGTAAGATGAAATGCCCTAGTCAAAATGGCCCCATGCTGCTGAAACTGACGCCGAGCACTTCTGGCGATCTTCAGGAAACAGCAGCACTTTCTTGTGTTTAATATCTGAGATGTGGAGTCTGCCGATGTACCTGCCATTTTATCCAGCTCTCCGATCTTTCTCTTTATTAGCTGTCTGGCAACATCATCATGCTGACTGCTCCGTTTAAATCTTGTTCGCTCTCTTAATATAAAAAAACAAGAGAATGTCCCTGACGATACAAACTTAGTTTCCTCTACTGTAGACAGTTATTTTTTTCCCAATGTAATTTTCCCTGAGACAAAAACTCTTTTATATTTCAACAAGAAAAAGAAAGTATCTGTTTGCCTCCTCAGTAAATATTTTGCATTACAATTGTCCAGATGTGCAAGATGCCTACTGAAGTTTTCTTTGTTTAGGGACTAATCTGTTAGAAGAGCTGTTTAAAAAGGCAAACGCTACAGCGGATATTTCCATTCATTCGCTTATTTATTTTATTCATTGAACGAGCATTTTCTGGGCCCTTGCTATAAACCACACACTGCTGGAGGAACTGTGCATACCAGAAAGAGTAGGATGGTTTGACTCAAGCAAAGAAGATAAACTCACAAAGGCATAAATTATAACTTAATACGTGAGGTGCTTCGAACACAAGTCATTTCTAAGTGTGAATGCTTGAGACTAAGAAAGCGTCACAGAGGAGAAGGAAGTACCTGCGTGGGCGGCCAAGGGAGTGCGAATCAGAGGAGCGGGGAGAAAGGAAGGACATTCTCAGCACAGGGTCCGCGGGGCTCAGAGGGGTTGGAACCAAAGGGGCTGGGCAGGGGGGAAGTGGAAAAGGAAGTTGTAAACTTGGCCTGGATCAGACTGTGAACAACTTGTGCGTCACGCTAAAAACTCTACAGTCAATTTCCTAAATACTGAGTGTGCGGTTAACACAGACAAAACCTAACGTCTCCCTCTGGGGTGTAGCGCAGTCTTTGTCTCCAGATAGGCTGCATCGCGAGCGAAACATCAGACAACGAAGCTGCAGCGTCTCACGGTTGAAAATCTTGAAGCCGCACTCCTGCTCTGGAAGGGGCTCTAGGAGACCTGGGGGAAGGAGGCTCACAGAGCTCATGCGGGAGAGGGTGGGTGGTGGATGGGAGGTGGAAGAAAGCCAAATAGAAACAGGGAGCAGAAGACCACGGGGCACCGCAAGTGAAGCGCGGTTCGGGTGGAATTTCTGTACATACTTAGATGTTCACTTTTCTTTTCCCTGCTAGAAATAAGGCAAGAGCTAGGAGGTAAAAAGCACATTTCTACTTTGGGACCTTCCTTCTTTACTCCCTTTTCTTCTTATGTAAAATGGGCCCATTTGAGACCGTTTGGAGGACTTAGAGGCAGAGGAGAGAAAGGAAGAGTGTTGCTAGGCAGAGGCTGCGCAGTATGTAAATCAGGGTCCGCCCTGTGCGCGTGAGGAAAGTCCCGCGGTCATAGGAAGAATGAGCCCAACAACCCTTTTCCAGGAGCTATTAGAACTTCACTCTTACTACCTATAGGGTTTCCTTTTGTTTTTGATTTTTCGCCGTTAAATCTGGGAGGCTGAGGCAGGAGGGTTGGAAATTCAAGCCCAGCCTGGGGCAGCTTATCAGCTTAGTGTGATCTTGTCTCAAAGTAAAAAAAAAATAAGAAAAAAGAAAAAAAGACTAGTGATGCAAATCAATGCAAAAGCCCTCAGTCTAGAGCGGGGGGGGGGGGCTTTTCTCTTTATAAAGTTAGGTATTGTGTTATAATGATCAAAAGTTAATACACTTCTCATGGGACCTACACTTGCCTGTTCCAGTTATTTTGATAATAATCTATGCTTAAAAGTTATAGATGAAATGCTATCAATACATTTCTCTATAGAATATGAAGATTTCACTTCTTAAAATTATTTCTCTAGCACCTTTCCTTTCTCTATGCAGTTTAATTATGATTCTGGTTAAATGAAAAGTGTCTGTAGTACTATGATGCTGTTAATGTTCATAGCCAGATGACAGAATATTCTATACATTTATGTCCATTCTTACCTTTCCTTCAAGTTAAATAACTCTTGTTTCATGGCTTGCATGATTTCTACGAATCTGTCACTACTCATTTCCAAATTCTCCTGAAGACTTGAAAATCTTCTCTTAATATGTATAGAGGTGTTGCTCACACTGCCAGGTGTTCTTCTGGCAGTGTGTTTAGTTCTAAAACACCCCTCCTGGACCCCTACGTAACAGTTTTACTGCAGCTGCTCTGTTGTGCTGGTTGTTCACTAGAGGGCGCTGTGTAAACTGATGTGCTAGAAAGCCTTTCCCTGGCAACTGGGAATTTCTTTCTCAGGTTGGTGATCCATTGTCTGAGCACCATTTCCTCTTCTTCTTTTGGTACTGGGAATAGAACTCAGGACCTTGCACTTGCCAGGTAGGCACTGTGTCACTGAGCTACATCCCTGGCCCCTCCTCTTCTTTCTTGGTGGAGTATGCTGAATTTTGAGAGCATTGTTCCACTGAACTGTACTTTGTGGAGCTGACTGTGAGCACATAGAACCTATCCTGCTTCTTAGTCCTTTGTTAAAGACCTTTCTTCTCTTTCTGTAAGCCTCTACGATACTTCCATTCTCCTTTCCAACCTGAAATCTTACAATGACTTCCCTCCACCTCATTTAATGTCAGCAGTGCAACTAAGGCCTTTAAACCTGAAAACTCACATCTCAGTTCTAGAAATTAGTTTGCAATTATTTAATAATCGTCTGCTACCAGCTCATTTTCTATTTCACGAACTATTAAGAATGAAGTGTTAGGTTAATGAACTATCCTGAGTTAATGCTGGTTTATTGAATTCAATTTTAAATTCTTTTTTCTAATTTCTTGATACTCTTCATAAGTATAACTTTAAATTTAAAGATATTCTTTTTCTACTTTGTTTCCAACAGCTTTTTTATTTATGTTAGGTTTTTTTTTAATAGCATTTTACTACAGGGGTAATATGCCTCCTCATTTGACAGTATAATAGTCTTTCTAAAGTTTTCTTTTATTCCCTGTATGCTTTGCTCTTTCCTGGTTTTCCTGATGGTTTAGAGTTCCTGCCTGGTTTTTAAGAAAATGACCTAAAAGGCCTACTGGCATTTCTGGATATATTATGGGGGTTATAGCTTGATAACCTCAAATGTAGCCCTCAATAAGTCATTGACTGTCTTTTTATTGGGAGAAACTAAAATATCTGTCTGTAGTTATTTCTTTTGGAGGAGGGTTGTTAAGAATATCCAGAGAAAATCCTCCATTCTCCTGCCTTGAATAGGCAAGGCTGCCTTTGACAATTCAGGCAGCCAAGTTCAGATATGTCAAGGGTCTCATTTTCAAAGAGAACACTTGTATGTAATAATTTTGGTAGACTTAATAAATCCCCTTTCCTGTGAAATGTCTTGATCCTTACTTCAGCTATGTCTGATATTTTCGCACTGGTGTTTTTCCAGCTGAATTAAATCTCAGACTTTAAATTTCAAGTGGACAAGATACGATGGGTGAGACGGCACATGGCTCAGTACTGGGTCTATGCACTTTCACCTTCTGAGTCATGTGCGCTATTTTTGGTCTGGTTATCTTCCCTCTCCTGATTACTTCGTGGGTGTTAGAGTAAGTGAATGATGGAATTGCCTGTAATTGATTATTAAATAATCCGTGCTTCCTCAAATGACATTTCTGCATATTTTATAAACAAAATAGGCTATTTATAGCATTCCAAATTTGTAGTGCTCAAATATAAACACAATGCTGCCTGTGTGAAAATATTAAATAGCTCTGAAACGGAAATAAGAATCACATTCGCTTTTCAAAACACACAGGAAGGACAAAAGGAAATTAGATATGGAATCTATAATAAGAAGGAAATTAGTTTCATTATTTCTAACTTTTCTTCGGTACTCTAAAACTCAGTCCACTCAACCATCCAATGCTTAGCCCTTGGACCTTCCCAGCTATCTACCCAAGCATCCAATCATAATTTCAGTAGGTATTCTCTACTCTTTTCAGTTCTTACCAGGGGTTTCATTGGTGAGCCAGCATTAAACTAAAGTAATTCCAGGCTTTTTTTCAATACTGGGGTAGAACTCATGTCATGATCCTGCACAGGCTAGGCAAAGACTAGCACTGAGCTGCATCACCACCCCCAAATGCAACTATTGGAATGATTCTTTTGATGGTTTTCCTTCATCTTCTACAGAAGATAGACAGAAACTGAATGTTCTGGATAAGACTGAGAATCAAAACAAGCTCCCCAACATTTACTCAGAACTTTATAAATATGGGAAAAGTACAGAGAAATGGCAACCATGAGTTCTACCTTCAACAACCTCATAATAGAGTCAGGTAAGTAAGAAGATAGGAGAGATACTTAGAAATGACAAAACACTTGGACATCTTGTTGAATGTCTGTAATTCCAGAACTCTGGGAGACCGAGGCAGGAGGATTAGAAGGTTGAACCCAGTCTAGACAAGCTAGAAACTAATCTTAAAATATAAAAATAAAAACAGGGCCAAGGATATATCTCATTATGAAGGTGCTGGGTTCAATTCTCAATTAAATAAATAAGTAAAGAACAATTTCCAGTGACAGGATGATATAGAATGTTGTGTTTTAGGAACAGTTTCTCCCTGAGTTTCCTATCACCCAGACTGGGTTGTCTCATGGTAAGGAGAAGGTTACACAGTGTTACTGTGGCCCCTCCTTGCTTTTGTCTGCTCCACGATTTAGGATTGCTATTTCTATGACCCTGCATTTTATTATTTGGAGAAAACAGAAAAGATTAACATAAATGATAACTGAAGAATTTTTACATCTAAATATCTGTGATCCTTTGAGAAAGGTATGAATACACCTGTAGTAGCTAATGCAAGTTACCATAAACATTTATGTAGAGTTTGCCTGAATGGTTGAGTGAGGAGAAGATATTATGGGAATGGATTTGCTGTCATAGGCAATTTCAAACTTGGGCATCTTCAAATATTCAGTGTTTCCTGAGGGGAAGCCTGGAATTATTAAACTTATTTTTCCTTTTAATTTCTCCATAATAGCACTGAACACTGAACTCTCCAGGATGGAGGTAAGTATTACCACTCAACCACAGAGCTCAATGTACTAATCATAGTTCCACTTCAACCCAGTGATATTTTAGAACCTTATAGATAGGAAGTCTGGTTTCAGTCCATTTGGACTACAAGAATAAAATACCATCAACCTTATAGTTCATGAAATGCAGATATCTATTTCTTGGTGTGAGAGAGGCTGGGTTTGGCTGATCAAGGTTCAGGCTGATGCAATGTACAGCGGGGAGGGCTGCTTCCTCATAAGCAGCATCTGTGGGGCCTTGGTGATGGGAAGTACATAGCACTTTGCTAGCCACATTCCTCGGGGGTTCTACCCTGTGACTTAATTGCTTGGAAAAAGGCCATATCTCTTAATACTATTACCTTGGAGAACAAGACTTCAGTATACAATTTTGGACAGAAACGTCCAACTATAACACTTTGTCATTAGAGAATTACACAAAATCTTCCCCTAGGTGTACTATATATAAACTTAGTGCTGAATTTGCTATCTCGGGGGCCAGATTATGAATTATAGGGTTACCTTGCTTTCCTTGAATTATAATATATGTGGCAATTTGTTTTGTTGATGTTGATTCATATTTTATCCCTTTTCTCTTTTTAAAATCTCTGATAATAGTCTACTAAATTGACCTTACAACCTACACTTTGAAAAATACTGATCTCTCAGGGTGCACAGATCAAACTAGACTGCAATTTATTTTTTTAATTATCCTTTTGATTTTTTCTTTTGAGATAGGGTCTTGCTATGTAGTTCAGGCTGGCCTCGAGCTCAATGCATAGCCCAGATTTGCCTACAGTTCAAGGCAATCCTCCCACCTTAGCCTCATGAGTACTGGGATTGTACTTGCAAAAAAGTGGCAGTTTCTACTGTACCAAGGTACAGATGTCATTTTCTCCATTATCAGAAAGATGTCTTTCACCACAGAAACTCCAAGCAAACATATTCACAGGGCCACCACAGTAAGTGTTGGAAATAATCTAGCAGCATGTAAAGGTGCAAATCTCTTTTTCCCATACCATCAAGTGGATTTTGCCTCGCTGAAGTTGGCTGAACAAAGCAGGGTTTCCTTGCCTCTGGGCTCACCATGAGCTGCAGCTCAGCAAGGCTGCTAGGGCTGCTGGGTGTGTCAGCACACTATTTTGCGGTCATCTGCCAGTTTCAGCCAAGAGATCAGTGATTTCCTCACCTACACTGGTACAGGAGGACAACACATACACACACAAGCCAGTAGATCTCGCCAAGAGGAGCAGATCTCCAACTATACGCCTTTAAGTTGCTCTTCCACTCCGTCCCTCAGGATTTTCATCCTACTACTTTTGTTGCCAAGGAAGAATAGCTTCCAAGCTGTCCTGAAAGTCAACTATCACCTGCCAATCTGCAGCCTCCTCTCCACTTACCAAGCCTCACATCTCAATGAGTTATGTATGCTCTACCCACAGTCACAGGCACTGCTGGACTCCATCTACACAAGATGTGGAAGTTGGCATTAACTTTCTTCTATTTCCTCGGCAATCACTCAAATGTCCTATTTCCCTCATCTTAGTTAATAATGATAAAAACCTCAGATTAAAGAAATAAATCACATGCCATTTTGGCAACAGGATATTTCAATTTGGTGGATATTCTCATGTGATTTATGTTTGCACATGTGTGCAAGGAGTACATCTCTGTTGGTGGGATGCTACACACTAGTCCATGAAGGAACTTTATTTCAGAGATGGGACAGTGCTGCTAGCCCTGGTGATGCTGCAAACAGTAATTGTACATAGCACCATAATAAGGGTGGCATTCTTATAATATGATAAAGTAACCCGTAGACGCATCCTGTCTTTTCTCTACTAGGAATTTTATAGGGTATATACGATTCTTCCTTTCATTTTCCAAGTAAAAAATCAGGGATTATAGCTGTTAATAAACTGGCCCAAGACTCACAGATAATACATGGGCAGACTGAATTAAATTCCAGGGAGTCTGATTCCAGAGACCAACTTTTCAACTCCTACAAACTGTCTCTCAATATTTCAATTAAATATATTGATAGCTGGAGTGATTTAGCCTATTTTAGATTAAATTAAATTAGGAAGGCAGACAGCTGTGGGAGTCCCTTCCCAATTATGACAGTTACGTTTCTGTAAACTTCTCTGGTAGTATAATCTTCTACTGAGAACCACAAGACCTTATTTAAAAAAAGATTGGGGGAATAAAAGTAATGAAATTTTGAAAACTTTTCTAAGTATATTAATGTTTATTAAAATAAAGCAATAAAACAACCTCCTCAATTAAAATGATACAATATTTATCCATTTCAAATTACTTTAATAAATACTCTATTAATCTTGATTTACCAATTCTTGCTCAGCAGAAAAATTTCAGTCTCTGCCTCCCATGAAATTGGCTTTAATCCATGACTGCCATTCTCACAGTCATTTTATGCGTGTCCTGTCTGCTACCAGTTTCATTAATGCCTTTTTGTTTTAAAATGTATAGCACCAATACACCTGTATGTTTCTTGAGCAGGAAGTCTTAAAAGACTTAAAACGTAGAGGAAGTCTAGACATATCTACTAGAATTTTCAGGAAGTATGACTGACATTAGAGATTACTAAACTACCCCCACACAAATACATCGTACAGTCCATTATTTGAGACATAGCCACTTCCTCTTTATTACGCTGAGAATTTACAGCTATTTGAGAGTAGACGTGGTAAAGCATGTGTCAGCTGGGCATTGTTGGGAAAACCCTGCTCAGCTATCAGACACTGCACATTAACTGAAGACCTGCTATCATAGGTGAATGTTTGTTGGCTGAGATACCAGAAAATGCTTGAAAAAGGGGTCAGATGGGAAATCTGATGAATGTCAATATAATAAAACATGAATAGAGGGAAATCAGATTACAAGACACTCCACACAATACCTATGGTAAGCATTCAGTGAAAAAAATATATACATGATAGATGGAATTATGAATGGATGGAGTGAAAAGATATTTAATAGTTCCAAGCTTACAATTTTACCAAAGATTGAATCAGCGATTAAATTTGGTTGTTATAATGTCTTCTGTTAAAAATCTGCTTGTATGTTTCCATCCATAAGAGAAGAAAGTAAAAACATAATTTCACTTAAAGCTCCATCACTTTTATCCTAGTTCATATTCGCATACATGCCTTAAGACATCATGCAAGGGCTGGGGATATAGCTCAGTGGAATAAGCGCTTGCCTAGCAAGCGCAGGATCCTGAGTTCGATCCCCAGTACCACAAAAAAAAAAAAAAAAAAGATAAAAAAAAAGTATAGGAACAAATAAAACAATTGTTGAATTAAAAAAAAAAAAAGACATCATGCAAAGCACCAACCTTGACGCTGCATTCTGTCTTTTCTCACTTTGCCTAAAAAATAAAAAGAAAGGAAGACGAAATTTAAGATAGAGCTAATTAAAGTAGTATAACCAGTGAAAAAGGCATTTTCTTTTCTTTTTAAAAAAAAGTTTACCCATTTTTTGGTGGACAAAAGAGAAGCACTTAACTGTGGAGAAATACCTGATGAACCTTTTCCCTGTAAACCGTTTTTAAATACTTTGTGCTTCTCACATTTTGTGATAGTTTGCTTTTAAAAATTTCTTGGTGGTGTAGTAATTACAAATGACAATGAATAGAAAGATACAGAGGGGGTGTTTAATAAAAATGATAAAACTAAATTATGTAAAAGAAAATATTAAATGCACAATGCTTAATCAACCTATGAAATTTCACCATCATTGCAAGATTCTTCCATAAATTCAGGTAAGCATATTTTAAGAAGTTAGTACAATTTGTTCTGTGGTTCTGGGTTTCTGCTCCTGAATATTGATTAGAATATAGACTTTTGAAACTTCCCTCTCCTCATTCTCCTAATAATCTATTCTCCCTTATGGACCAAGAGAGATTATTGTGTTGTTTATAATAACTGTTCTACAATCCTTGTGGAAATTGTAATTAAGATGCTGAATATTCAAACTGCAAGACATTTTTCTCAGGAAAATTGTAATTATGATAATACAGTATTTACTCAGCCGATGTTTTCAAGTCATTGTTCTCTTTGAGAAATGAGGAGGAGAGAGAAAAATACTGAAACAAAACACCCTTTTGGGACCTCAGGCAAAGAATACTGATGATGCCTATTATTTGTGATATGACAGGTGTGACACAATTAGACTAATATGTATAAAATATGCATAACTACTTCATAGAAGGTATATGTGTGTCACAAAGCTTTCCCATTTATTTCAAGCTAGTTCATGAAGTAAATAATATTTTATCCCAACTTTATAAATAAAGATGTGAGATTACACACAGTACTATAATCTAAAGATCCTTACTGTTCATAAAAATATAAATTTATGCATATGTAATATATTTATGTATACATGGGTGTATGTGTTTGTATACATATCTTTAGCATAAAACATAAAAAGACAGTGTAATCTTCTAGTAACAGAATGAGGAAGGAATGTCTGAATATTAGTGTTTGAAATGTTTACAGTAAGCATTCTTTTTAAAGCCAGATAATATATATTTAAAGTATGAAAACATACAATGACTGGCATCTCAAACTAAATGCAAAAATTATATTATTTCAAAATGAAAATACAAAACACAAAGCCTGAGGCCAATTAACAAAGAACTCTATTAAGCAGGCTGTAGGTAGGACGGGAAATACTACTCAGGTCTGCCCACTTAACTTCTGTTTTGCCAGATTTCTGCAACAAGTGCTCCAAATTTATGGAAGCCATGTTCTTTCTTGGTTAGCTGTACTGATATTTTCAGGAATTTTTAAGTATTAAATACTTTTTAAAAATATTTAGCAAAAGTTGACTCTCAACTATGTACCTAAAAAAACACACTTGTAGGTCCCATTACAAGTCTGTACCATGGGGTCTTTAACTGAAAAGTGAAGAAGATGAGGATCTCCAAACTTATTTACTCCCATATTCCAGCTGAACTGTGATACTTTCGCTTGGCGAACTGACTAATCTTGAACAGAATGAAATTAAGTTTAAAAGAGAACATAGGAACTTACTGTGAATACTCCAATAAAAGGCAATGAAATTAAGGCAGTAATAAAAAACTGTCTCATAGCTAAGAAAAGAACAGCCCCCAATGGTTTCACCACTGAATTCTGTAAGAACTAAGGGATGATCTAATGCCAATGCCCCTCAAATGCTTTAATGATATCGAAAAAAGAGGAATACTGTCCAACTCATTTGCTGTCAACTAGACTTTAGCATTACATTGATTTTGAAACTAGGCAAGGACTCAACTTGAAAAAGAAAACTACAGGCCAATCTCATTAATGAAGACAATTGGAATGATTCTGAACAAAATACTGACAAACTGGATGCAACAAAATCATTGAAAAGATAAATCATGACTAAGTAGGTTTCATCTAAGGACTGCAAGGATGGTGTCACATACACAAATTAAGAGACATAATTGATTAAATAAATACAAGCAAGGACAAAAAACACATGATCACCTCAATAGATGCAGAAAGTGTCATTGGCAAATTCCAATATCTGTTCATGATAAAGAAAAACCCTGAAGAAAAATAGATATAGAAGGACCTTATCTCAATATGGTAAAAGCCATCTATGAAAAACCTACTGCTAATTTCAATTAAATGATGAAAAAACTGAAAACTTTTCCTCTAAAATCAGGAACAAGAAATGGAACTCAATTATCTCCATTCATAGTCAATATAATACTCAAAATATTATCCAGAACAATTAAGTAAGAAAATATAAGAAAAAGCATGTATAGAAAAGGAAGACATTAAACTATCCTTATGAAAAGACAACCTGATCCTTTATATAGAATATCCAAAATAATTCCACCAAAAGACTCCTAGAATGAAGTAGCAGAATACAAAATCAACACACAAAAATCAATAGGGTCCCTGTAAACCAATAATGAACTCATTGAGAAAGAAATTAGGAAAACAACACCCTTCACAAAAGCTTCCAGAAAACTAAACACTTAGGAATTCACTTTACAAAAGAAGTGAAAGATCTCTATAATGAAAACTATATTACTCTAAAAAGAAGATCAAGGAGGAAAGATATTTTCTGTTCCTGAATAAGAGGGTCTAATATTATTAAAATGGCCATACAGTGAGAACTGTTGTATTAATGACGCAAACCTTTTAGAGGTGACTGCCCAACTGTAAACCCAAACCCACATATTTATGACAAGTGCAAAGGTTGCAATTAAACCTGAATACTGTTTTAGTTTAGAAAAAACAGCTCCTACATTAAAATCTTTTGTTTTAAAAGAAAAACAAAAAAGATACAAACCATAGTTTTGCCACCACTCCAACATATACTTTAATGTAGTCCCAATCAAAATACCAACAACATTCTTCAGAGAAATGGAGAAAACAACCCTAACATTCATTTGGAACTAGAAGAGACCTAGAATAGTAAAAGCTATTCTAGGCAACAAGAGCAAAATGGGAGGCATCACAATCCCAGATTTAAAATTGTATTACAAAGCTACAGTGATAAAAGCAGTATCATACTGACACAGAGTCACACATTGATCAGTGGAACAGAATAGAGGGTGCACACCCATCCCAGGCACATTCAGCAGTTGAATCTTTGACAACGGGACCAACAGCATATACTGGAGGAAGGAGAGGCACTCTGACAAATGGTACAGGGAACACTGGCTAAACACATGCAGAAGATTGAACCTATATCCATATCTCTCACCATTTTCTGAAATAAATAAAAATGAATCAAAGATTTAAATATTAAAACAGAAACACAATCTGTTGGAAGATAATTTAAGTAAAATTCTTGAAAAACATAAGCCCAGGCAGTGACTATCTGAAAAGAACCTGAGTTGCACAAGAAATAACATCAAGAATCAACAAATGGGATTCTATCAGGCAAAAATACCTGCACATAGCAAAGGAAACAACCATTAGAGCGAAGATGCAACCTAAGGAGTGGAAGAATTTCTTGCCAGCTACCCCTCAGACAGGTGTGATATCTGGTTTATGTAAAAAACTCAAAAAAATTAGAGCTCCTCCCAAATAAAAGAGTCAATCAAAGAAAGGACAACTGAAATTTATCAACACTTCTTGAAAGAAGAAAGGCAAATGGTCAATAAACACATGAAAAATGGTCAGCATCTCTGACCACTAGGGTAATTCAAATTAACACAACACTGAGGATACATCTCACTCCAGAAGAATAGCTCTCAGAAAGAAATCAAATTATAACAAATGTTGGCAAGCCTGCAGGGAAAAATGAAATCTTTCTATACTGTTGGTGGGAATGTAAATTAGTGCAACCACTATGCAACTTACTATGGAGATTCCTCAGAAAACAAAAACTAGAAATTCTACTTGACATAATTATTCCACTTCTAGGCATCTTCCCAAAAGATTTAAAGCCATCTTATTACAATGACACATGCATGTCCACACTTAGAGCAGTACAATTTATTGTAGCTAAACTCTGCAAGTAGCCCATGTGCACACCAGCAGATGAATGGATGAAGAAAATGTAGTGTTTATTCTGCTGTAAGGAAGGGTAAATGTGAGTTATTTGTAGAAAAATGGAAACTGGATGTATCTTGAAACCATAATGTTTAGTGAAGCAAAACAGATAAATATGGCATGATTTTGCTTATATGAGAAACCCAAAGTGTAAACTAAAGAGCAAGATAAAAGACAGATAATAGGAAATAGGGAAGTAGATTTTTTTTTTTTTTTTTGCAAAAAGGAAAGGAACCAAGAAATGAAGGAAGCCGGAAGGGAAGAATGGAAAGAGTGTAAAAGGAATTCAGTCAGACGTGTTACATACATGCACCAACACCCACGATATGTGGGATTTTTATGTACTGTAAGCATGTACTAATAAAATAAATATTTTAAAATAGATCCAAGAAACTAGAGGCAAACAAAACAGCAAATGAATAAGGCAAAAATAGAATGGACGGTATTCTGGGTGCCATATTCTAGCTACCGGCTTACCAACTTGTGGAGCTTGAGGACTTTCAGAACCTGTTCTTTTTTCTGCCTCATTATATTTCTGACAGTCTGCTCAAGAATTTCCATCTTCCCACTCCACATATTCATTTTGAAGCCTTAGAACATCCTCTCTTGATCCCTGTATTAGCACCTGTCTGTCCCATGTGATCCACTTACTCCTACCCTGATTTCCCATACATGGACATGTTGATGAACTACACAGACTAAAGTGAGCTTTAGTTCTAGTACTATTCCTCACAGAGCCCAAGCAGCTACTTGGGCAGTGATGGCACCTGACTTCTTTCACCGGAGAAGGTGCAGTGGTTCATTATGACCAGCACTGTACAAATTCCAAATGAAAATTTGTCCTACAAACCTGTGAGTCCTTGTTCAACCCCGTGATCTAAAAGCTGGCCGAGTACTTGGTACATCCACACACAATATTGCATAATATCATTCCAAGCCAGTGGAATGTCTTTTGGACTGAGTCCCACAGTGGATATATAATCATGAAATCCAGTCGTCCTGGTGTATATTTCCTACTTTTGTAGTATCTGCTGACCCTTCAAAGGAGCAGCCTTTGAAGTTGCATATTAGGGCTTTGTTGCTCGGTAGTAAAGCACTTGACTAGGGTGTATAAGGCCCTGGATCCCCAGGATGTGGCAAAATAAGTATAACTGAGATGCCATATCAGAGATGACATCCCTCAACAGTGTGGTACCATTCTGAGGGATGTAGTACACAAAATCAATGACCATTTGAAGGACTGATTCCCCATTAGATAGAATACATGGTCCTAGAAATCAAGGGTGAAAGAAGTGTTTGAATTTAGCATCACTCCCATTGCTGACTGGGGAAATTTTACTTTTGGTTTCCACCAATATAGGCTCCATGGGCCTATGATTCCAACTTTTCAAGGAGAGAATGCTTCCTTGAGGGGATAAAGTAGAAATCTCATTAAATTTTAAGATGTGCTCTGTATCAAATCATTGTGGGTTTCTCTAGCAAGTGACTGGTAGTAAACAGAGGATTCCCTACACTGACAAGTGTAACAGACTCATCCTCAGGAATAAGTACAGCTGTTACATTCAACAATGGATAGGAAGAATATCTGGCATCTGTGGAGTTCATGGGACATTTCCTACTGTGTCCCTATCTGTTCTTAATAGCAAATAGGAAAGTACTGCAGCCTAACTAGGGAATGGTGAGGTGAGTGTTCAGCTTCCTTAGTAATGGTCTATCTCACTGCATGTTATGGATTGTATCTGGATGTCCCCCAAAAGTCTTATGCAGTCATAAGGGTGCTTTTTAGAGGCAGCTGAATCTACAGTTTGCGATCAATTCATTGTCTAGTGCTGGGATGAGGGGTGTGAGTGCTGCATCCACTCCAGGGTGCACAGCCTACACACAATATAAGGGAGGGAAAGAGTCCTCTTTCTGCTCTTCCATCTTTCGCTCTTGTTACTTTTGCTGTTTCCCGCTGCCATGCACTGTTGCCCTGTGCCGTGTGCCACTCTGCCTTGGAGCCAGTCGAGCATGGACTGAATCTGCCACACACTGTGAGCTAAATAAACCTTTCTTCCTTAATTCTGGGTGTCAGGTATTTTGTCTCATCCATGACAGAAAAGTAACTGAGACACTATCTGTGATAGTGCACATAAGTCAGTGTAGTTGCTGCCAAAGGCTACCTGAACACTAGAATGAGTGGGAGAAGAGAGAAGACAACTTGGAAACAGTGGCATCAGTTGTGCTCTTGAGACTAGACGCAGAGGCAGGGGCTATATTTCTCCTTAATCTTCCTAGAGATTTCCTCAAAAAAGTAACGTTGTAGGACTTTACATATTCCCTTTTCAGACAGAGTAAACTTCTATGGAATAAGCAGAACCAATTAAGTGCTGTAGTACTTAGCTCCCTTGTCCTGTCAAGACCCCTGAAGTGTTTCTAAAGCATTGGCTGCTGACAATTTACAACTAAGTCCTTCATGGGCATTTCCCTCCTTCCACTAGAGGGAGTAATATGGCCTAAAATATTATTAATCCCATAGGTACTTTGCCTTTAATGACAGGAATACAAGTGCACAGGCTAAGACCCCTTTCTGCCCTTTGAGAAAATGATATACATACTGATTCCAAGGATGTTTCCCAGTAACTTTTTGCATGAATAGCTTTGGCACAGATTTTGTTTCTCAGGAACATTTATCTAAAGCAAGAATACAAAATTCAAAAGGCCTATGTTTTGGTCAGCTTTTCCATTTATGAGCTTTTGTGTGAGATCCTCAAGCTAAAGGAAGAGAGGTTGATTTTTGGCTCATAGTTTTAGAGGACCAGTCCATGGCCAGCCAAGTGGAGGATCAGTCCATGGCCCACCAAGAGGAAGGGCAGTGGTTGAACAGATACTCCCTTTGTGGCAGCTGGGAAGCAAAGCACAGGGAAAAAATAGCAGGGAGAAAAGTACTCTCCAAAGAGAAACTACACTGATCCACCTCCTCCAACTGGTTCTCCCCTCCTGACAGCACGCAGACAACGAACATCAGTGGATTGATTAAACCACTGAGGAATACAGCACCCTGTTATTGTTCAGATATAAAGTGGCCCCCAAAAGTGTCATGCTGACAGAAGTGGGCTTTTGAAAGGTGACTGGAACATGGAAGCTATATTCACCAGTGAATCAGTCCAATGACAAGGTCAGGGTTAAATATGCTGGTAGAATGTGAGTCCTGGTCAGAAGAGGGTATCACTGGAGGTGTGCAGAAAAGGCTGTATTCTTGCCCCGGGTTTCTCTCTTCTTTCTCTCTCCTTGCTTCTTGGCTGCCATGGAGTAAGCAGATTTCCTCCACCACGCCCTTCTGGATGCTGTTTCTGCCCTGGAGCCCGCCAATCATGGACTGAAACCTCTGCATGCAATAAGCCAAAATCACTCTCTGCTTTGTTTCATGGTCTAGTATTTTGGCCCAGTAATGAGAAGCCTGGCCAATACATGCCCTCGTGATTCAATTATATGTCTGGAATCTTTAATCCAGTCCTGCTGGTAAGATGGACTGATACAAGGTCAGGTTTGGGAGCATGTTCCAGTAATCCCAGCACTCAAGAGGCTGAGGCAGAACTGCTGCAAGTTTGAGGCCAGCCTGGGCTACAAAGAGAGTTCAAGGCCAGCCTGCACTACATAGTGAGATCCTGTCTCAAAAAGAAAAAAAGACCAAAAGCAAAACAGAGGGATTGACTTAGAACACAGATCTGAGGACTAGATCTAGACACATTTGGCTCTAAACATAGTTTTAGATGGCACATCTTCCCTATTACATCCTCTTGCCTCCCATTTTGAAAAATTTAAGCTGATTTTCCCTCACATTTTAACCTAAGTAGTTGATTTAAGCAAAGATGATATGTGTAAGCCTGTAAACAGGAATGTATTATTCATTATTATACAATATCAGCAATTATACTAACATTGGAATACTAATATATTTATGTCTGCTGGGATCTAGACATTTAGTGGGATAAATTAGTATTCATATATACACATCCAGAGTTATAATATTTTATTAAAATGTACATATACATGTACATATACATATATACACTATATACATGTATATACATGTGTATACTATATATACTATATAGTATATACACTGTATATATACATGTATGCATGGGTGTGTATATACTATATACATGTATATACACTATAAATTGTAATTTTAATACATGCATATGCATATTTTAATATATGCATATACACTATAAATTGTATTAAAACACTAATTTCAATATTTTCACCAAAATCTTTAAGTATGCTTGTCTATTTCAAAGAACAATATAATACATTTTTGTGTATCTTTTTGAGACAGGGTCTCACTATGCAGTTCAGGCTGGCCTTGAGCTCACTTTGTAGTCCAGACTGGTCTTGAACTCACAAAGATCCTCCTGTCTCAGCCTCCCAAGTGCTGAGATTACAGGCATGTGCCATTACACCTGGCTAATATGATACTTTTAATCATGTAATTTTCTAGATAAAATATTCAAGACTTCTGTTTCAGAAAACTTAAAAGATTAGTTATGGAGCAAGAGCTTACATTTTCTACTCTAAATGTAAGGATTTTATCAGGCATGAAATATAGTCAGAACAGTTTACAGTCTAGTAAAATATTACTTCAGGCAGCCTTTATAATCAGAAGATAGAATTTACCTCATTCTTTGCAGTTTTGAGAAAATATGGTTAGAACTTTTTAACCAGTGAAGAATGCTTCACTATGTTCTTTAAGTCATTTTACATCCCCCATAGCTTATTCTGTTTACCAGCACTTACTTCTAGGTCAAAGCATTATACTTTTCTACTTAAATGAATGTGTTATCACTGGTTTATTCACATTATTCCACTACTAATACAGCACTGTTTGCCTTAAACATAAAAATAAATGCAGTGTTAGGAAAAATTCTTCTGACAGAAAAGTAAAACAAAGTTAAAGGAAATGTCTTCTGACTGTCCACCATGAAGCAGAAAATAGTGGTTACATATTGTGGCAGTGCTTATTAGGGCTAGTTTTATTTTTGTGTTGTCTTTGGTTGGTTGATGGAAGATTATTTGCACCAGTTTTAGTGGTAGTTTTTTGAGCAACTCTGAAATAACTGAGGAATTTGAAAGCTTTTGACTGTTCTCGCTGGCACAGAAACCCTCCCACAGCAGCACTACCTAATAGAGACAAGAGTACGGAGGCGGAGTAAGCCTTCTATTCAACAAGAAAATGCATGTGTCCAGCAGAACGGGTCCCAGTCTTAAGCAAATCTCTAGTCTCAAATATATAGACAAAGGTAGAAAATGAACATGACTTCTGTAGTGTTTTCATTCAAGATGAAACATTGATTTTTTTGGTTAGAAGACCAAATAAACAAACAGGACACAAGCTGGGTGAAAGGCTAACTAGTCAGAGGAACTCCGTATAAAGAATGGCAGCAGGAACTGAAGCTAAGCAGAGGAGGTAGGCCTGTTATTGTGGAACATCTGAGTAACTATCACAAAATTGTGGATGGAGAGAGTTGAAGTGGTAGAGGTAGAATACTATCTAAAAACTATCTCACAATGACTTATGTTTCCTTAAGGCAGGGGTGGGAAAACTGCAGGCTGTCATACCCTACAGAGCAGTTTATTCATACACTATTCATGCTTGCTCGTCAGCTAAAATGGCAGTTGAGTAGTTTAAACAGAAATCTGTGCAACCCATGGAGAGAATATCACTCTGACCATTCATAAGAAATGTTAGCTGACCCTTGCCTTTACTGATAGCCAGTCAGTCATTCTTTGATTTCTTCATTTAGCAAACATACTACATGTAGACACAATTCATCCAAAAGATCCCAGACACTAGCAATACAGATAAGACGTAGCCTGTGCCTTACCTATGTGCAGTTTCCTTGTTGCTAGCCAAAACCTGGGTGAGCACAAACTGAGCATATTTCAGAGGAGACTGAATCATGAAGCAGATTATTGTGTGTACTCACTGCAAAAGTTTCTTTCAACTATAAGATTCTTTAAAAGAGGAAGCTTCATGGAGGAAAAGATTTTGAAAGACTGACGAATGGGAACAGATGGAAAAATACTAGGTGAGGTCCTCTAACATGTGAAGAGTCAAAGTGAGTGATAGAAGAATGAAGAGCAGTCAGTCGGATAGGTGCATAGGGGAGAAATTAGGAAATACAGGATAGCGATGTCTAGAAAGACAAGAATCATCACATTTTTGAGGACATTCTATAACTAACTATGTTCTCATTATTATATAATTGGGAAGCTAAAATATTTTTCTAAAGAGGCACAGTATGTATAAGGATAGCTGGAATCAGTGTATTGCTGATGTCTGTGGTTTATTGAAAGGAATAGTCAATGCTTAAAATTTTCTTTTTTCTTGATCAATTTTGCATGCTTGAATCTGGTCATCAGGATGACTGATCTGAAAACCACAATATGCAGTATACGAACCATTGTTCAACTCCTACCATCTTGTACAGTGAAGCTCTGTATCATTTCCAATATTTTTGGGGAATGTATTAACAGTACTAATAGCATTTTTAACAGTATTACTTGTTACTGTCTTTGACTATTTGATCAGTCTTACATTTTTACATCTGGTGGACTGAGCAACTTCGGTGAAGACAACAGTATGTAATATAACAACCACTGTTAACACCTATCATTTTGTTTTGAGGCCATGTATCGTTTTTGTTGTTTTAGTGTTGCTTTGATTTTGTCTTCATTGTTGTTTTGTTGTTTTTTAATTTCTAAAATAAAAAAGAAGAAAGGCATAGCCTAAACAAAGGGAAGTTACAGGAAGATCATTGTCAGACATATGTAGGACGGACTGGAGAAGGAAGGTAGAACAACTGTGACAAGGCTCAAGGCAAGGGCACAGAGTATCAAGGGCTGATGGGAAGAGTCACATCACTGAACATGTATTTCACATGAGTGAGACATGTTTGGTTCACAGCAATTCAGCTTCTGAAGAATGAGGTGCCAAGGCTGGAAGTGACCAGGAGCTTGTCCTTGAATGTGATTTTATTTTCCCAATGTAAAGACCTTTATTTACAGTCCAAGACAGCATGCTGAATACCATTCTTATTTGAGTCAATATCTAAGAAAGTCCAACACCAGTAGGTAGAAAGCAGTGTCCTTAAGGCCAAGGTCCATAATGGCAATTATGCCAATATACAGAAGTGTGGAATCCCGAGAGGAAGCAACAGCTGTTCAGCAAGAGTAATTCCATTCCCATTGGCTGGTGAGTTTGAGGCATTAGTTTCTGTTGCTCATGGAATCTGGAACTAGCTGTGACTATGAATGCAGGTAGCAAATCTGAGGGAATATAGGCCCTGCTCAGAAAATCATTTTAAATATTTTTCTGGTGAGCTCAAGTACATCCTTTGTAATTTGTGTTGGATTATAGGTGCATGTATATCAGATATTCAAAACATCCATATGTCTGAATGGACACCATCAAGAAGAAAATGACCATAACTTTTAAGAAAAGTTTTACTCTATACAAAGTCTCTTGATCACTCTTAGGCTCTAATCTCGACTTAAAAAATCCTCACCTTTGGCTCACAGTCTATCCAACTGTGTCTCATGGAAATATTCAGCTTGGCAAAAGTTGATTTCTTGACACAGAAGAAATTACCTACATGGTCATTTATGTTTCAGTTCCAAACTAACCATGCCCCCATATGGACAAAAAGGCAATCCTGTAAATTATGTGACTATTGGCTAAGTCATTAGAATTTTGCCCATGAGTTAATAGGCTCAGACCATCATTCAAATTTTCAATTTTCCTGTTTATATACACCCACATTTCAATGCAGCATATTACAGTGAGGACAAGGTAAAGGCAGCTCTTCCTATTTAGTTGGACTGATTGTGTTAGACCCAACTACTCCCTGCTGTTTGTTAACAGGAAAACTTTGGCTAGGCTCTTTAACTTCTTTGAGTCTCAGTATTTTTTTTTCAATCTATGAAATGGGGACAATTACACCTACCCTGGGGTTTGCTTTGAGAACTAGTGACATAATATATAGGTAGAAATTTTAATGCTGTTTCTGGTTGTAAGATAGCTCAGCTGTTTGCATTTATCATCTGTGACATGCAAAACATGAAGGTGTTATTAGCATATCTCAAATGTCTACAATGTAGATAAAATGTTCTCATAAGGAAGATTTACATGAAAAAATGTATTAAATGTATCATTGGAAAGCAATCACACAAATGAAGTATGTGTTAAATGAGTTTAGATAATGACCTACAAAACATTATGGACCATTAATGAGTACTCACTTTTATTAAGGAAAGAAATAATATCCACAGGGAGACTTAGCTGATCATCAACTGCATTTCCAGTGTGGTACATCAGCAATACTTAGGAAAGAAAGGTCTTATGTCTCATGGAGAGTTGTTCACATGCAATCCTCAGCTTCCAACACCTCAAATCTTATATTACAATTCAGTTGTAGAAAAAATGTGGTGCATTGCAATTGCAAGCACACAAACACAGTGCTTAATAATACATGCCTGGGACGGGATGGCCTTGACATGGCTCTTTAGTCTGTTGTGTGCTATCTGGCAAGTTACTTGATTGCCATGTCGTGATTTCCTAATGAGTCAAATGGCCATGGTGACAGATAGATCTGTCTCACTCAGTTCTTATAAGGATTAAAGAGACATTGCAATGCATTGGAATAATTAAATAATTGCCACCATTATTCTCCACACCTCTCACAACCAAAATTTGTGGAGATTTATAATGAGTAATGTATGGATGGCGATTAAACTGAAAAGGACAGATGGACAGGAGTCCTACACGAAAGGCGGTAATTGTGGAGATTGCTTCTACCTGCTGTTCAGATGATCTTTCTGAAGTTCAGGCCACAGCCAAGGCACCTGATTCCAAACTCTCAGCCTAAAAATTCCTCATCACCTTGAGGATGAGTATTAGTAACCCTGTTACATAGTCAAGGCCTTGCACTGCTGGCCCCTACTCAACAGGCTGGCAGTACTCACTCTTCATCTCATATTCTGTAGACCGTCATTCTACCTTTGTGTATCTATGGCCCAAGACTTCTGCTATGTCTCCTGTCTTGACATCTAGCTCCTTTTCTACCAGGGATACTTCTGTCTTTCTTCACTTCCCACGAATGACCACACAGCATGAGAAAATATTCAGAAGGATAGATTTGAAAGATCTCTGAGAAAGGCCAGTGTGTTCAAGGCTTTAGATAATGTTGGTAAGGCCTGTGGATTCCAGAGAGGGAAAGTTAAACCCTTCAGGAGATCCCCATCTAGGGAGGAAGCTGTGCATATGGAGAAACTCCTAACACAGGAATCCATAAATATGGACAGTAATTTGGAAATAAGGGAAATACAGGAGCTTCCCACCTCCAAGACCCAACCCCTAAATTAATGCTGAATGTTGACTCATGCTAATGATACTTGGCAATGTAATTCTGTGTAACAGCATCTGTACCATATTTCAGATATTCTCAGTGGTGCTCAGTGAGAGGGAGTAAGTCAAGCAGATAATATTATGTGAAATTAATTAAGCAGAGATTTTAATGTTAGGAAGCTCTGTGTTGGAAAATACTTTGGTTTTGTATGTGCATATCTCCCACTTCACCTGCAATTTTGCCTAGAATTCTTATTTAAAAAGAGAATTTGGCAGGAAAATATTACTTCATGCTGATTCCCAAAGTAAAGGTATAAGGCTTGAGCATGGGATGACACCTACAAGTCATCGATATATTTTCATATTGAATCATTAAAACAGATAATACATACAAAAATTTACAAATATTATATTAGTGAAGAGTGTAGATTACAGGTTTATAATTGAATAATTATTTAAATTATCTTAGGTAATTTGAAAATAGTATTTAGATAACTAGCCATTTTTAATAATGACAAATACTAGAAAAGTAACACTGTGCTCCTCTTCAACCTCGTATGGACTATCTCCCTAAATCTATCTGGGCAGGCCACAAATATTCAGAATTCCACATTTACCTCTTCCTTCTATCTTACATATGGTTGTATTGTTGTATTTATGAACAGCCCTGGAGAAGGATGTGTGTTTGTGTGTGTCTATGTATATGTCTGTGTGTAATGTTTTTAAATTTGAAAAGAAAATAGTGTAGTATGTAAACATTTGGGCTATTTTTTCAATAAACACTCTCTGCTATTAATATGTCACTACATATTTCTAGATATATTTATTTCAATTTTATCTAATTTTATACTTTTAAATAACCACCCCTTTTTCCCATTATTTTTAAACAAATTCTGCAGCACATGTCAAGTTTATTGAACTCTACTCCTCAATACATTGTGCGAGTCAGTTTTCTGTTGCTGTAATAAAACACCTGAGAAAATCAAGCAAACGGAGGAAAATTATCTTGGCTTCTGGTTTTGCAGGAATCAGTCCATGGTGACTGGTTCCAACCCTTTGGGCCCTGAATGGAGCAGAAACAGCTGCCAAGCTGCGCAGGTTGAATAAATCTCTTCACTGAATTGCAGCCAGGCAGTGGAAGGAGGGCAGAGACAAAGGGTCCAGGGATGAGACATGGTCCCCAAGTCACCCTCAGGACTCACTTCTTTCAATTGTCTCCGCCTTCTAAGTTTTATTGCCAAAAATTTCCTCCAATTTTAAATCCATGAATTGATTAACCCAAAGATAAAGTCAGACCCTCCTGATCCAATCACCCTGCAAAACCACCACGTGTGTACATTGCTGCACTGGGCACCAGGCTCCTAATGAACAAGCCTTAACACGTATTTCCTGGAATGTTGGTACTATCGTTCTAGACTTTACCTTTTGAATTAATGTATATATGCTTTATTTTTTCTTTTTTCTTCAAAAAATTTATAATGACTATTAAAAGCAACAACATCACTTTTAAAATATCATATATAGCTGGGTGCGGTGACACATACCCACACTTCCAGCTATGTAGGAGGCTAAGGCAGGAGGACTAGGGTTTCAGGCCAGCCTGGGCTGCATAGGCAGACCCATACCATATCAAATAAAAGAAAACAAAACAGCAAAACATCATGTGTTTCTTGCAAAATTGTCTGATATTTATTGCATTACTTAAATACTTTATAAACTGTTGCTACTCTGGGTTTGTAATAGTTCATGTAGTTTTGTATGACTGAAAATCCCATCATTTTCTTACATTTAGAAAAGGATTATCTGAATATCAAATTCTAGATCTTAAGGTTTTATTACTTCTTTAAAAACAGTGCTACAGTTTTCTTGAGTCAATTGTTCACTTTGAAGTATCCGGTTAGTCTGTTATTTGTCACTCATATATGGTCTATGTTTTTCTATTCAGTCCTATTTCATTCAGTTAGTTAGTAAATGTCTATGCCATGTCAACACCGAGTTAGGCAGTAGGATGTACTACTACACAAGAAGGTAGTTCTCCGTGTTCTTTGAGGGTGCCCCCTACTGGCACTCAATGAACAAATTCAAAAATATTTTTCACGGCCAATTTTCCTGGAAAAATTACCATCTTTCCATTCTTTTAAAGATTCAGAGCTAAGACTATATTCCAACACCATTTACTTCATTTAATTAGCTAATTCCAGCTCCAGTTTCCCTCTGTAATGTAAGTTAAGTTTATCTGAAGTGATTTGGAATTTACCAGATTTACTCAGACTAGATTCAGTTTGTTCATGTCTATTGCAAAGTAAACTTGTGTAAGCTTTATATAGAAACTCAGCAGTCAGAGTGGCTGAGGGTGAAGGGGATTTCTATGTGTAGTTTCATGCCTGCACTTTGAATTAAGAAGTATAGAGAAGAAATATACTGTTACACCGTGTTCCTCTTCTAGGCAAATAAAATTAGACTTTGTGACTGGAAAGAAGCTATGTGAAGCTTGGGGGAAATTATGAAGCAGAAGGAAATGGAGTGAACAAAAGATAAATATTCAAAATATAATCTTGCCCTGGAAGTCTCAAATGTACTAAATCCTTCATGAACTGTTTTCCTTTCTGTAAAAAAGGAGGATATGATCATAGTCAAATATATGTGTGTGCGTCATTAGCGCACCTGTCTGGAATCTGTAACACGGCTTTGCCACAGATTCAGCGAAGGCAAGAAGAAATGGGCCCAGGGAGAAAAGAGGGATATAACAGTTTGGATTTGTTAGGAAAACCTGTACACCCCTGACAACTGAGTGGACTTATTTCTATGAAATAACACAATTCAATATATATCTTCTTACAGAACATCATTAATAAAACATGATAGTTCTGGGCCTTTTGGGAATTTACACCTAATAGCAGCAGATAATTGTCTGTGAGCAGAATGCAAGGTACAGAGTGTCTCTTTTGCAACCAAGTTAGGTTTTAATTTGGAAACCTTGCACATATCATAATGTAACTGCCTTACACCCCTCTGTCTCCTACAGGTGCCCTCTTAGCAAAGGCTTGATGAGGAACAGCATCTCCTCACTTAAAGGGGAAGGACGTGCACCCTTATCCTGCCAAATCTGGCTCTGCCCTTTGACTCCAATGAACTCATGACACAAGCCAGTTTTCTAGGTAGCACCTTCACTTTCCAGTGACACCTCCTGAGATCTGGGGACTCAGGGTATGTGTGCACATGTGTGTCTGTAGTTTATTCCGTTTTCCTTTACCTTATCTTCCACAAAGACTGCACAGGCTTTCTTCCCATTTGTAGCTATTGAAAATATTTTAAATAATGAAAATTATTAGAAAAGTGTGTAGACCAATGAATAACTCTAAAGTGAAGGACATTTTCATTGGTCTATATGATCTGAGTAAGAAGAGACTATAATGTCTTCAACTAGTAAAAAATAAGCACTGTAATAGTTTTGGGGGGCAATTACAACTGATCACTTCAATTAACAGGGCAGTACCTTGTGTGGTACATGAGAATTTCTGTCACATATTCTTCAATCTGCGGTTTGTAATTTTTCTCTTTTGTGTTTTTGAGATAGTCTTACTATGCAGTTCAGGCTCACTTTGAATTCACTTTGTAGCCCATGCTGGCTATTCTATTTCTTAGAATAGTTTATACATATTAATTTGTGAACAAAATCATTAACAAAATAATCTCTCTGATTTGGAAAACATAAAAGGAACATGAAATTGTTGCATTTTATATAGCTATAAGGTCATCAAATAAATTTTGATTCTATGGAGTTCCTAAAGTTTTAACAGTCACTTTTTATGTAGTAAGTTTTTATATATTAAGAAGATCTGATTATTTATTCCTAATCTTGAGTTAGGAATTAACTCAAGGTTAGGAATAAATAATTATAGAAGCACTGCCTACCTAATATCCAACTTCCACAATAATACTTTCACATCAGCTTTCAAGTCCAGAAGGCCCAACCACTGCTGTGAGCCAGTACTCTTCCGCACTGCACACTCACACCAAGTGTAGTGTCGTTATTCCCTCTTCCTTCTACACAGTTTCGCTACCGTGGTTAATAGCCTCAAATACATAACCTACTTCACGTGGTTTTAGGGTTTGCATAGCTAGACTTGTGTTTTGCTCGGTGTTCTGTCCCTAAGGTGGAATCATATTGTTTATGTGGCTGCAGTACCCCATTGTGTGAATAGACCTCATTTCTTCCCTCCATTTGTTGGTGGACCTCAAGGATTTTTCCTGATAATTTTTATCATCACTATTAATGCTGTTAACATCCATACATGTGTTTTCTGACTCGAGAACCCTGGGACACATAAGCAAGCCTTCCCTGTAGGGATGGAATTGTTGAGCTGTAGAGAATGTGTATGTCCAACTTCAATGATATGACAACTTCTCCTAATGTGTTTGAATCACGGACTTTTAAAAACATTGTTTGTTCCATGTCTTTGCCAAAGCTTGATATTATATGAATATTGAATTTTGGCAATTTGTGTATCACTTTTGATTTTAATGTGTACCTTTCAATTTAGTTAGGTTAGTGAACCAGTGTGCTTACCACTGGCATGCTGTTCTAATACACACTCCGTACGTATTTCATGAGTTTAGCTCCAAGCTTATGTAACTTGAGGGTTACCTGAAGGAATTATTTGATGGTTCCTGGGAAGAATGTGGATCCAACCAGATAAAATTCACATTTCTTCCTGCCATGCACTTAAAAGTTTGCTAATTGCACAACTTTAAATAACATTTGGTTTGAGAGTTTGTTTGGCTCCTGCAAGCAGAATGAATTTAGGTTGCAACACATGCACGAGGACCTAATGATGGTTGCTAAAATTCTTGGAGAGTTTAATCCACTCAGAGTCAAGGTGTAAGGCAGGCAATTACTTTTGTTCTGGAGTATAGAGCATTTCTGTGTAATTCACCTTAAAAATATAGGTGCAACCCTTTATATCCTAAGACTCAGACATAACTCCGGTAGGTTCACTTTAGACTCCCCTTATGTGAGTTTTCCTTAAACTGGTTATGCTACACTACCTGCATTCAATTCAAAACTATATGACCCATTATTTATGCTTATGAAATTATATATTACATATGCTGTTTACCCATATATGTAAAAGGGGATTATTAAAAAGAACAAAACACTTCATTTTTGTTTCCATATAACTACGTTTTCATATAACTACGTTTTCAGAGATTTCTAACAATGAGTTGGAAAGTAGGCACCAGTTTTACCTAATATGTATTCTTTAACTCTCCTGACCTATCTGGGTCAGATTTCTACCTTCCACAAAGGTTTGACACTTATGCTTTAATAACCATGGCACCGAAACAGCACGCTCACTCACCCAGGAACTGTGAGCATCAGTACCCCCAACTTTGTGTCCCATCTCCTAGAACTCTATACTCAGTTCCTCTCAGTGCTGCCTCTCTGAGCCGCCAGCCTACTTTTCTTCCATCTAGCAGAGCATCTGAACTTCCCACAGGAAACAGAGAAGCATCCTTTTTCATAAGTGCATATCGAACTTTGAAGTCAGAAAATCTAGACTTACTAACAGACATGTAAGCTATTTTATGCAGTTGAATAATGCTCTTATTTGAAATTATACCTTGATGCCAATGTTTCGTGTCCCATACCTTCTTTTCCCCTCTCCTGACCTCAGAATTGGGACAGTTGCTAAATTTACCTGAGTTAATTTGACAAATCACAATAAAATATTTTTAAGGACTGGAACAATGTAAGGGTCTTGTAAATAAACAATGTTTCCTGTTTTTATTAGTATCAAATTCTGTTTTGGTATGCTGAAGAGCCTTTATACCAACAACGGTTACTGTTTTGTTCAGTGTCTACTCTCTGCAGATGATGTGTCAGTGCTTTGCACCCATTTTCTCTAACCCTCCCAGTGTGTCCCGATGGCCCAAACTGCCTGAGCTGTGCTCCACCTCAGGTCTCCGCTTCCACATTTCCTTCCGACACTCTTCACGCTGCCACACACGGTGAGCAAACAGCCTTCCCATTGTTCAAATCCAGCCAGTGACTGCAAAATTAAACTATTTCTTTCAGCACAGGTAGATTTAGAACTGTTTGGCAAATAACAAAGGAAGAACCTTTTATATTGTGAAATCTTAATTCACATCCATGCATAATGAGTGTTTACCCTGAGGCCTTGTATTATTTAATAATTATCTAGTTAAATCACTTTATGCATCAATTTATCAAATCTGGAATAAAGAAATGGCATAACCAGTACTTTTAGCTTCCTTGTTCATGAATAGCTTCCATTGCTCTTCTATTATTAAAATGTTGATATAGTCACACAGAATAGGAACTTATTTGCTTTGAATGTTATATAAATAAAAAAAAGAAGCAGGAAAAAATCCTTCTTACCAGGGAGTTTATGGTCACAGCCCAGGCAGACCTTGATGTATATGTAAGTCTTCCTCTTTCTAAACCTTCCTGGACCTCACTTTCCTCCTTATACAATGGGGATAATACACATTTAATGTCTCTAAGGAAATATTTAATGAAGATGTGAATGCAAAGCAATGTAGTTTCTTCAGAGCTAAGAATTTCACAAAGGCATTATGATGATGCTCCTCTTATTCTGTTGCACTATAAAACCTTCCAAATATAGTCAATGTCTATAAAAAAGTCCAACGTAACATATCCTTGAAAATGCTTTCATCTTCCTTACTATTCTGCCTTAGCAGCGTTCTTTTCAAAGATGCGTGATATACTTGACAATCAGAGAGAACTACTGTTACTGGTGCAATCATCCTCTGTATCATCTATTGAGCCCATAATACATGTCTTCTAGCTGTGTGACATCACTAAACAGAGACACAGGTAATTATCACATTAATTCTAATTCATTCTTAGTTTACTTAATTATTGATCTACTAGCTTAAATTTAGTTGCAGTTTTATAGCAACTTTATGTTGGTATAATTTATGCATGATATAATTCATATAGTTTAACTGTAAAACTGTATGAACTGATACAAATACATGCATCCAAATAAGAACTACCACATTCATCAAGATACAGGAAATTTTCATCTCATCAGAAATTGTGCTGAGTCTTCATTGCACAGATCCAGCTTGAACTCATTAAATATTTTGTGTTATATTTAAGTAAGAGCTATTATCTTAGATTTAAAGTTTCAGTGCTTGCATTCCTTACTAGAGAAATGGAACTGGGGTAGTTGGCAATCACTTGCTATTCTTTTACTTATGAATTATTTCCCTAGAAGGGACTTCCACTCTAAGGTCTCATGGTCTTGTTGCACTCTTTTCTTTCTCTTTCTCTTTCTTATCACAATGCCTACTTGTGTGCAGATCTGCATACATGTGTTGACTTAATGCATACCTTTTCTTCTGGATTTGAGAACTTCTAGAATTAGAATCATACTTTTTTTTTTAATTTTTTAAAATTTTATTTTAAAGACAAAAGAATGGAGACATATGAACCAGAAAAGCCATAAACAATACAGAAAATACAAAGTTATACAGAATATAGTAGGGAATTAGAACTGGATGTTGTATTACATAGTTATCTTCACATTAGTTAACAGAAAAACATTAAAGGAAATACCAAATTATAGATAAGATAGTAGGGAATT